>JAPYZE010000617.1:0-34993 GCA_030522805.1 Leptomastidea abnormis
TTTAAGGTCAAAATATCGAGATCAAAACTTGGTCTTTACGCTCGCGCGGCCCGTCTGCGGTGGCGCTGGGGCAGTTGACGTGATTTGCCCCATATATAATACACTCTCCGCAAAGAATCCAAGAGTTTATATTGAATTTTCCTTCCAGTTTCGTATGAGATTTGATCGAGCTACATAAGACGCTAAGCAAATGTTTTATCATCATCATCGTTTTCAAGCTTGCAAATGTATGCGTTTGAATGTATACGCCGTTTTCTTGATGTCTCATAGAGCTTTTTAACACATCAGCAGAAAAGAGAAAATTGGTATACTCGCTCTTGCATATAATTTCAACAACAAATCGTTTAAACTTTGCTTCAATATTTACCGCGCTCTCTGGATAATCAAATTAAAACTATGGAAAATATAATTTATTTTGTCCGACAATATTGCAGTTATATCCGTTTGCTTCATTCACTCTACTCCAAACCTATTTCGTTCCTGATAAGGCAAATTTATTATACAATAAAAAACGTCTACCGTGAAAAATTGTTATTTATTTTACAATTTTTATAATCAATTAAAGAAAATTTTGCGATTTTTACCAGAAACAATATAATTTTGAGTATATAGAATTTTCACCTGAATTACCCTGCTTGCATTTGATTAATTAATTTTCGTATTACGCAACCTCTACAGCCACTACGCGCTTCTGTAAATATATATAACTATTTATTTATTACGAATTTTCGTAAAATTGGTGCGCTTTGTGGAAAGGTAAAGTGTACGTAGCCCTGCAAAGTATCATAATTACGCGTAAACGCGCATAGCAATTATACTGACAAATATGTGACGTAAAATGCCAGGCTTTTTAATACGCAAAAATTTTCGTATGTTGCTATTTAATTATCTTCTTTTGTTGCTCTGGACCGAAACAAAATTGCACGATTATATATACACGTATATGTATAAAAACTACCTACGAGTGCCTCCAGCAGAGTTGCTATCTCTTAATATAACTAAAAATAAATTTGCTCTTTCATCTAATTAAAATTATAACTAGAAAAGGAACTGAAGCTAAAAAAAATGTAATTTTATTTTACACACGTAATTTTAATCGCTCATTCATTGTCATTTTTGAAATCAAAATAACTGCAAAAAATTAATTTTAATTAATTTTCTAATCTATTTATAATCATGCATTCGAATCACGAAAAAAATAAAACTCAAATATTCTCGTAAAAAAAAATTTCACAGCATCCAATTACCCATACAATTCCATCTCACAAAAAACAACTCCCAAAATACAGATACATAGAGTATACACCATGCACATAGAATTCGAATAGTAGTCAAAACTACAGCTGGCGGGTATACAGGTACTCCGAAGTATACTCGGTTTTTTCTACGTAACGAAGGGGAAAACAGCTCTCTCTCTCTCTCTCTCAAAAACTAGATGGCGTCAAAACAGCGTGAAATTTTCATAAAACCCAGCTGGTACACACCCACACAAATACACACTTCGTTTATATGAAAATGTAAGTTCGTAACGTTAACGATATTATCATCTCGACTCTCATATAAAGGTGTAGATACATATAGAGATAAATATAAGTTGGTAACACGGTGCAGAGCTTTCTTTCTCTTTCTATACCTTCCACTCTCTCTCTCTCTCTCTCTAGTGGCGTTAAAGCCACAGGGACTCGAAAGCAGTAGCAACAGCAGCAGCAGCAACTCTATATCTCCCATTGCTCAAGGCTGTGCTTTTGCTTCTCTCTCTCTCTTCCTCACCCTTTGCCAAAGTATTAAACAGCAATTTAACTCGATAATAAATGAAGCTCGAATTTAATACCGAAAACCGGCTTCCTGAGAGCGTCGCGAGATTAATTTAAGTTTAGCGCGATGTCGAACACGCCCTCCCAGGCGTCAGAGAAACCAGAAGTACGAGTTCGAGTTTTAAAACATAAAAAATATAAAATATGAACAAAAAATAAATATTAATAAAAATAGAGTGATGTGCATCAGGGGGTAAATGGAAGTAGAGAGAGAATGTGAGAGAAAGAGATGGAAGAAGAGTATTTTTTGGGATCGAACTGACGAATAAAATGTCCGTGTATTTGTATATATACACGTACGCGCGAAAAACGAACGTCAAATAAGGCAGGACACATGGCTTACGCTTTACATGCGATGGGAATAGACAGGACAGCTTTTCTCTCTTTCTCCGATGAGAATGAGTGCGCGTACAGAACACCATACACATTGACACATACACAGTGGTAGTTTGGATGAAAAAAAAGCGCTAGAGGGGGGAAGGGGGGGGTTGACAGGAGGGATGAAGCGACACCCTGGACTGAGAACGAGCAACGGATCTCGAGTGAGAGAATAAAAAAAAAAGAGAGAGAGAGAAAAGCCTGCGATCCTTTTTGGACTGATGCTGCTGCTGTTGCTAGTCTATCTGGAGGGAGGGATTATGCTTATCGCTCATCCGATGAATGGAGAGAGAGAGAGAGAGAGAGAAAGGAAAAGAAAACATTTCAGAAAATTATTTTAATATATCCTCGAGTTTGCTTATGCTTATTGTTTGCGTTTAAGATTTTTAACCTTATAGATATATAAATGGTGTTTGCTCAAATCATTTTATCGTTTTGAAAATATTAAAAAATTATTATGGATTATCCAAATATCGCACAAAATTTATTTTTACAAATATCACAAAATATTATTATAAAAAAAAAAAAAGTGTTAAAAGTCTCTCTCGTTAATTCGAAAAGCTTTAAATTTTCAACCTAGGTGTATGTACAAGAAGATATAGAATGTTTTCACGCTTACATGGCTTCTAAAATCCTACAATTTCCTCTCACTCTCTTCGAATTTCTCGTATTCGAAAGTCAGGTTGCATATAGTAGTAAAATCATATTTGCCCAGCACATATATAAAGTAAGCGCGACTATAGTAGAGCTGCTGCTACTGCTCGCGTAATACCAAACGCAAAGCTCCACGACGACGTAATTAATTAAATAAGCTCTCATCTACCATCAACCATCACTACCTATGCACTATATACTCTACCACAAGCAAGCATCACATTCAACTTTACATTTACAGACAGGTAGGCAGTACGTACGTATGTTATATATAAATGAACTTTACTCCCAACTGACAATTGTGTGAGTTGTATATGTATGTACTACCTACATATTATACTTTAGTTGCTGTGTTAGTACATGAGCTTCGCGTTACATATGTGCACACATATAGACAAAGCTGTAGCTTACTTACTAACTTACAACGCATATACCGAGAAGCAAACAAGCTCATGAAACGCAATATACACCCCTCCTTTACGGGTTTTCCTTAAAACCAGCGAAAAATAAAGACTCGCTGACAGCACAGCTGAGAAATAGTCGAAATGAGCCTCCAGCTCTCACAACGCAGTCCGTAGGTATATTAAGGGGGGCTGGGATGCGGTGACGAGCTCAATCCCCCAGCTGATTAGTAGACAAATCCCTGCACGCCCGCAGTAAGTGGGTATGGGGAGGGGGGGGGAATAAGCTCTCTGCGGGTTATTCGGGATGGGGGATGAGAGTACATATAGGCATATAAAGGAAAGCATTGGACGCCACTACTCCATCCATATAGCTTTCCCATTTTTCTTCCTATATCGTGGTATCACATCAGTATAGGCTATACCATTACTCTTTATGTGTATCAGTGTATCTCGCCTAGATCGCCACTCACTATATACGACTACAGCTAATGTAAGGAGTTTTCTCAAAAGCGTAGTGTAATCTCATTCCAAGTAGATTAATTCCGCTGAAAGTTGAGGGAGAGAGAGAGAGAGACAGATGAGAGAAGAGGGCATATATACTGAATTACGGCTAGATATATACAGGAGGCTGGAGAGGGAGGGATATACGGTAGCGGTGGTCTTGGTGAAGCAAAGTCAGTTTCCGCGGTCGGCACTACCGCTAGTGCTATATACTTATGTAGCTGAGCACACACCCTCCTACGAGAGTTTCAAACTACTGTTCGTTAATTTATACACAATGAGCGGATGAAGGAGGCTCTCTCTCTCACCCTCTTTCACCTTCTCTCTGCAAAAGTGAATGGGTGGTGTGTAAGAGAAAAGAGGGGAGGTGTGAGAAGCTGGGCTTACGAACCGCAGGATCGAAAATGCAAGGTACATACCTATAGAAGCTAATTTTCATCTCCCTCCAGTCCCTCCCACCCATACAACTTTTCGTTCATCTTGGTTACAGCGGGCTTTCAATTTTCTTGGCTTTTAAGGCGGCTCCCAGTCACCTCAATGATTATTTATGCTGGGAGAGAAAAGAGAGAGAGAGAGAGAGGCTGGGTGATGCTGTAGACGTCATATACTGGATCGATGGCAAAGGGGGTGTATTCTGTATTGTAAGAAAGTAGGACAAAAGAGGCTAAAGTACATACCTGAATTAGCTGGGATGGATACATGACGAGTTGACATTATCTTTGGCTGCTCTTCCTGGGAACTATTACCTCTGCTCTGCTATATCTGGACCATCTGGACTACTCGACGGTGGAACTAAAGCTTGGAGGAAACACATTTTTCCCATGATTTTCCGATACGTTGTTGACCGCGAACCGACTAGACTGACTAACTGACTGACTGACTGTTGATTTTGCCGTTGGCGGCTTGGCGCTTCGAATGTTCGAGTGCTGCGTCGGTTATAAATTTCTGCGTTACCGACCTTGGATAAAATACCAACTCGCGCATCTTGGAAGTTTTCGTAATTCGCCTGTAGGAGAACCGGGTTTTAACAACACTCGTCTGCTCGATTGTGAAAACGTTTTGATTTTTATGTTTATCAAAAATTAATTAAAACAAAAAAGTTACAAAATGTTAAGACCCACAGTGAATTTGTTAAAATTAATGCCGGTGACTACGTCAACACGTAGAATATTTTTAAATAAATCGGAACTTGCAAATACGGTAATTAAACGAACGCTGCACTTAACCTCTCAAACGTCTGCAGAGAAAAGAGATTTGAGAACGTTTAGAATGGCTATGCCTAGCAAAGATGAAGGAACGCTTGGTGAAAAAATTACAGATATTGATAGTCTTGGCCAACAGTTAATACTTTTATATTATTTCTAACAATCTTTTTTTTTTTTAATCAATAATTTGAGTATTTAATTTAAAACAATGTATTGGTTTAGAGAGGATTTGTTTCCTGATATTGAAACGCCAAACAGATTGTTCAGCGGGATTCCATATAAAGAATTGGCAGTTATCAACATCAAAGCAACTCCTAACAATACAATAATGACCCTTACAGACTATAAAGGTAACATCAATTGTGCATCTTAATACTTTTTAAACTAAATTGTAAAACTTATAAATTAAATTAATTTACAGGAACAGTACACATTTTGAAGTCCTGTGGTACAGAGGGTTTTAGAACAGCTAAAAAAGGAACTAATATTGCAGCACAAACAACAGCTATTAATCTTTCAAATGTATGTTATTGAAATATCTGTAAAATTTAATTTATTTTATTAACAACTTTAATTATAATTCTAGGCTGCAAAAGTCTTAGGTGTAAGAACAGTAAGGATAAGAGTACAAGGTATAGGACCTGGAAGAATGGTACGTAAATGTTTATCAAATTGAATTTTTTTTTTTTTTTTTCAATTGTCAACTCTAATTTTTTCATTTAGGCTGCAATTAAAGGTGTTCAATTGGCAGGTATGGAAATAGTTTCAATAACAGATAATACTCACGTTTCCTGGAATCCTACAAGGCCAAGGAAACAAAGACGAGTGTAATCAAGTTGATTGTTGCAAAGTGTCAAATAATTTTTAAGATACCAATTTTGTTTCAAGTAAGTGTAAATACAAAAATAAAAATTTTAAAATTTATCTAAAAATTATAATATACAATTTATAAAGAGACAATATAAAGTAGTAATTCCAATTTTATAACTCAACGTAAATTGCAAACAATAGTAAACCACAACTAATCCCAACAATTAGTTGAAAAAGGACGAGTAGAAAGCCGAGGCGTCGTCAGGCGACCTCGTCATCATTATCAGCTGGCAATAGCGCAAGCTCTGTGGACACAGAGTTTATGCGACTCGCGGGACTGGGCAGTGGGGATGAGCGGGCAAGCGCAGCTCGGCAATTAACTGTCATTGGGACCGGCCATAAAGTCGCCGCGGATTTATACTCCTGCAGTTGCTGCAGCGCACCAACCCTTGTACCGACCGAACGACGTGGAAGGGGACTGGCGGTCCAAGCGCCGCGGAGAGCTCGTTAAGCCGCTGCATATCGGGCTGAGATAGGACAGATTAATTAGTTGATAAAACGACGTGAACAAGACTACGGTGATGCGTGAACTATTGTTGAACGACTTGCAATACAGCTGAGGACAATTTTACGTTGATATTGCTGTTGAGGATAATTTGTTTTTGGATTTTGTGATTCTTACAAAAATATCAATTTTAATAAAAAAACAATTAAGAGGTTAAATTATAAAATCATTAAATATGTTTTTTACTTATATTGAAATTTATTTTAATAGCATTTTATTTATATTATTATATTATAAATAATTTAAACACATAAGCTTTTACAATTATTTTAACGTTTATATTATATTTTTCATAAATATTTTATATCTTATCTAATACTTTACATTATTTTTAAATATAAGATCTCACTTTATTTGATATTTGTACTTATGACAAGATTCTTCAATATCACAGTTGTCATCAAAGCTATAAATTATAAAAACATTTTTAAATATAACAACTTTAAACTTCTGCACAACAATAACAATCGTAAACTTTGCTCTTAAAATATTTTTCTAGATAATTTATTTTTGAGTATTCTTGAGTATCCAGGGAACGAATTCAGATACCCGTGTGTAAATACCAGGCAGTCGTTTTCTAGCACATCCAATACCAGTAGATACAATGCCAATGATCATAGTTTTCTTATTTACACCAGAGAACATAAGTGGTCCACCACTGTCAGCCTGTAGTCAAAGTAACGAGACACAGTCAAAAATAAATTTTCACAAAAGTAAAGTAAAGTAAAGTAAAAAATAAATATAAAACGAAAGAAGCGTCGGTCGGGAGAAGTCCTAATTGGAAAAAGTCATTTGGCTTGCAAATAGGCAGAGCTAGAGCTAAAAGTATACGGTGGAAGGGAGGGGATAGAAGAGCGAAAACGAATTACAGTCCGAAACAAAACCTGACCCAGATAAGCCGCTTGGTCTATGCTACGTCGAGGCTACGCTTGCTTTTCCTGCAAAAATAAAAAAAAAGAGCTCGTGCGCTTTTCTACCTCTCTCTCTCTCTCTCTCTCTCTCTCTTTTTTTTCTCTCTCTTAATTACTCCTGACGGAATAACGAAATCGCGATGATCCGTTGGGATCCCTCAAAGGTCCCTACTACTACTACTACCACCACCCTTCGTTAATTAACGCGCGTTCGCGTGGAAGTTAGCATCGAGTTAATCCCTATCCTTCCGGACCCTTATATGCGGCCGTCGCTGGTTGTACATACACGTCAACAACTTGCCTCAGCTTTGTACTTTTACTCAGAGCTTCATGATTCTAAAGTTCGATCCTCACATATATGATAAAGTTATACCTATATCCTTTCGCGGTTGACGTATCGGCTAATTGAGGTACCGCGGAATCGCATTACGTGGTCAGCTGCATGGAGATGTTGACGTTTATCTCAAAAGCATTTTGGCCATCTCTCATTCCCTGATGGAAATGTTTAGCGATGACGTGAGCAGCTTTATTATCGTAGCCTCCTTGGAATATATATCGCTCTTCAACTCTCGAATTCCGATTTTCATAAATTGCATATTTTAGCTGCTGCTACTACTATAGCGCAAAACAGTTGCGGCAGTTTGTTATTAAATGCTATAATAGTTTGTGGAATGCTTACTCTCTCTCTCTCTCTCCCCTACTCTTTCGCGTTTCCCTTTCCTTTCCTAAAGCAACTTTCTCATCGTATACCTCTTTAAACTCCTCCTCAACCCCCCCCCTTCTCTCGTTCGCTCTCTTTACTTCGACTATTGTACCGTGGAAAAGCGGAAAATTAATATTTAACTGGGTGCGGCTATCCAATTACTCCCTCCCCCATTGCATTGGCCTGTACCGAAATTATTGTACGATGTTGTTTAATTACTTTTTCACTTTATCTGCTTTTTGTTTTTTGTTGCATTGTTCAATTTTTAACTTTTGATATAAACGTAGGTACGTAAAACTAAAATTTTGTAGAATCAATAAGTACCACAAAGAAATATATATTCTTAAAATCTGGTAATCTCCTAACGTTTTGTTAAAATAAAAGTATACTCAGATCATTTCCGATTCGATACCATTACTTTTCAAAAGCTTACTGGTACATTAGCTCTTACCGCGCAAGCATCCAGTCCGCCGTTTTCGTGACCAGCGCACATCTGTCCATACTTTACTCTGAATGCTTTCCCCTGACTGGCATACCACTCGCTACAGACTTCATCTTCTATCACATTGACACCGACCTTTTGTAGTACGCTTGATTTCGAATCTAAAAATAAATTTTTAGTCTCGAGAGAATATATTGATAAAAAGGAAAAAAACGTACATTCTGATTAAAGTTACAATTATAGCTTTTAATAGTGAATTAATTTATTACTATAAATTTAATTAACCATTACAAAATTTACTCTCTTAAAGAATATTAAAAAAAAAATAACGAAATCCATTATTAAATTTTTTTTATGCACTACTTTACCGAACAAAAAAAAGATTTCCAACTTGTCTGACTATACTCGACTTATTCTACTGATACTCACACAAAGACTTGTCCTCGCCTAACCAACCCCAGCCAGCGGTAACTGCAAGCTTACCACTGAAGACACTGTAGCCAGATCGACCAGCCTCTGGTGGCAGACAGGCTGGCCTTACACTTTCAGACCAAGCTACCGGAGCCTCGAGTTCCAGTAAAGCAATGTCACTGCCAAATTTGCCGCATTTGAAGTCTGGATGGACGATCATACTGCGTACGATCTCGCTGCTGGCGCCTGGCTGTTCTGGAGCTCGTAGGTCGTGTTCGCCTAGTGTTACTCTTAGTTGAGCCACTGACATCATTTCGTCTCTCCTATCGAATTAACGTGATTGTTAATGATGGTTAATCGAAGTTTTACTTTTTTCTTTTTTGCTATTTGGTATAAAATATAATTTTTAATTTATTTCATTATATCAGACAAATTAAGTTAAATCAGATGCAGTGCAAAAAATTGGAACTGGGTACAAAGATTTTAAAGATATTAGTCATTCTTATTTAAAATTAAATATTTATAACTCAGTACATAGAAATCTGAGCTTACAGTGTTTTCATAAATAATTTAATTTGAATGTTTTTTTTTATAAAAAAATGACTTAGGTCGAAACAATTTCGTTGCTACGAGTCAGTAATACTGTCATCACTTAGGTAAAATTATTTTCGTCGCACTCAATTTGCATAATGTCACCTTTGAATCAAAATAATAGAGTGTATAATATAACTACAACGTCTATATTTATTTTGCAAATGATATTTTATGCGTATTGCAAAAAAATATAACCTTTGAAAGGTGAAAAGTTCAACTTATGCATTATTTGTTTGTATAATCAGTGAAGATAAGGTTAATTTATGTGTTAAAGATTGGGTTTAATATAGATAATACAGAATGAATGACATTTCTAAGATGTTTAATTTTTATTTATTTTTTACTACATACAGTTTACATATTGATACAAGACATGAAATTGTGATAATAATTATATCGATGAAAACGCCAACAGATATCATAAAATACACTATTCACGTAACGATAATAACACCATAAAATATGAGACACAACATTTGATAATCTTAAAGAAAAGAAATAACATAATTAATTATGTAAGATTATAATGAATTTTTTCTGGAATCATAAGTGATTTATTACCTTGCCATAATTTTCATAATTCATAACGTACATTCCTCCAGCTGTTATTTCAAATGGATTTAGACATTTCTTCATCATAAACAAAAGGAGCTTTCGTGTTTTTATCGGACAATTGTACCATTCATTACAATACCTATAATTATTAAAATTTTATTCCACTGTTTAATTGCAATTTATTACAAAGTAAAAGAAAAAAAATCTATTAGCTTACGCAGCAAAAAAAATATTACTGCTATGATCAATTACTTGTTGTCCAGGATAAGTCATGAATACCAAAACAACATTTATCCCGATTCCAAAATACACACATCTGACAAATTCATAAGGATTTTCAAGACTTTCCAATGTCTAAAATGTTCATTTATTCTTTTAATTTCTTAATATTTTAAATAAAAAAATTAATATAAATATTTGAGATTTAATAAAGCGTTTATACGGTTAGCATTCCTACGCTCAAGCCGATGACTACCATTCCTAAGTATAGAAGCATGGCAAGTGAGTAAGATGTTTCCAGAACTTGGTAAAACCTAAAATTCACATTATTCGAAATTGTAAATTTTGTAGTTTGATAAAAATAAATTATTTAGTATTTAAACTAGTACTTAACTCGAAAGCTTTTTGATGCAATTTTATAGCTTCAACCACTAAGTCATACGAACGATCTTTTTTATGAAAACCTAATTCGAAACGTTTTTCAGCATTCTTCGTTGACATTTGTAAGCGCAATCTAAAATAATATTCATCTTTATTTAAGATTTAATTCACCTAGCACAGGGAATAAAATAGTAGGTATATTTTTGACTTACTTAACAACATCAAGAAGACCAATACAATGCTGTAGGCAAGTTGCATATGTTGTTTCGCCCATAATTATAATTGGTATCGGGATAAACGAAAGAATTGACTCAAGCACGTAAAGTATAAAGTAGTTCTTTTCCTTATCGATCAAATATTCGCCATCAAGTACATAAATTTGTTCATATGTGCTATTCGTAAAAATCATCTCATCGATTACTCTGGAACTATAAGGTAACCCAATCCAGGCTACGTAACCAATGAGCACATATACTATTTGCCATCAAAAAAGAGTTGCCAATTTAAGACATCGATAAAAATATTAAATTTAAAAAAGTCTTTTTGATTAATAAATTTCTTATTTTTGATCAAATTTAAAATATATCTAGACTTACTAGTAAATCCTAAAGTCAATAATCGACCGAATTCAAAATTAGACATTAGTATTTTCCTTTCCTGCTCATCTTTAAAAGCTTTATAATATTTAGCCAAAGTTTCATAAATAAATTGCATCTAAAATTTTTTTTTTTATTTTGGGAAAAGATTACAATTTATTTTTCATTGAGTTCAATTTTATGGTAAATAATTTTTTATACTTACTTTTTTAATTGTTACAATGCCTAATACCATTTTAATAATCATAAGTATGTAGTAAAGTATCAATAAGAGAGCTTTGAGTCCTCTAATATTTTTAGTGTGCCAAAATAGATTAATAGATATCACCTGTAATATATAAAATCAATTTTATTAGAAATACCAAAAAATATATATTTCAAACTGTATTAAAATCAAAAATTCGAATACAACAATAAATGACTTCAAACCACATGCATCAGTTGCTTTTTTTTTAATTTAAATCGATTTTATAATTCAAAAAGTAGTTTGATAAAAAAATTAATTTATTCATATACATCTAATTGAGTTATATAATGGTAATATCTTACTTGTGGAATAATACATAAATATAAGCATGATATGTAAGCAAATCGTATGAGATAACTTTCTTTGCGATTCTGATAAGGCCATAGACCAGTTGTTATTAAAAATCTTTTGTTCCATATAAAATATCGGCTGTTATAAAACTCCATTGTCGATGCTCTTACTGTCATCACTACTACGTTCAATGTACTGTTACACTCTGTGTTCTAGTGTTCACTGATTTCTACAATTTCAGGTGCACAAACTTATACGTAAAGCGATGAAGCCGTTAATATTTAACACGATAATTTTCTATGTAACCAATTTTTTCTAATGTTACTTACTGCGTGAGGCAATTTTGCGTGTATGACGTTTCCTTTATTAAATCTGCATACGGTATAAGTAGAAAATAGCAGCTCTTATTTTTATTGACAGATATATAAATATATCCATTTCAAGGTGAGAAGTTCAGCTTATATATTAATTTTATAGTTGATTATTTTTTCTTAAAATGAATTAGAAAATAGTCCAAGAAAAAACAAACAATAAACATATATACTTGTTTAATATTTTAATTTTTATTCCCTATATCGAATGTGTACAAATTCTCACTCGATATTTCCAACCATCTTACTTTTTTTTTTCTCATTCCTGCGGTTGACTCGTAATTTATGCAATTAAAGAATGAGCTTTTCAGGTCGGTAAAAATCTCGATTTCCAGGACAAATAAAAAAAAAAAGAAAAAAGAAGTGGGGGTATACGTATAAGAGCCGCGAGGTCATAGAGTCAAACCACGTGGCAACAGTCAAGAATTCTCGTAATTAATGCAAAAATGAAATTCTTCTTTGCTCTCCTCGGCCCTTTTAGCATCTCTCTTATATATACATCCAACAGTAACAGCAGTAGCAGCAGCAAAAGCAGTAGGAGCTTCGCTTTGCTCATCTTCAGTTCGTGGTATTTTCCAAGCTTGAGACGTGACGTCGAAAGAGGATATCCAGCCTCAGGCCAGAAACAATTATTTTATAGAGATTTTCGAGAGAGCCTCAACTCACCCATATACAGCAGCGCAAGAGCGTAAATGAATGTTTGAACAGTCTACCTCATCCCTCCCTTCCTCCCCCCCTTCCTCCCTTTGCTCTTCTTTATTCTTTGCCGAGGAGGAGCCACAGTAGCGGAGCTTTAATTAATCGGCGCCTCGCGTTGCTGAATAATTAACAAAATTATACGCTTCTCTCCGTTCTCTTGGCTTGAGAGCTCGGAGTCTTCGTCTTGCGGGTAAGTTGAGAGGTAGAAAAGAAGGTTTTTACTGTGTGTGTGTGTGTATGTGTCCGAGTAGTAGTACTAGTGGTAGTCGATTCTACTGCGTTTTAGCTCTAGTGAGGAGAAAAGTAATTGCGGGCATTTCTAGTTGACTTTTAACTTGAGGCTCTGCTGCTATTGTTATTGTTCTTGTTATACTGAAAAAAATGAGTCCTTGTCCGGAAGTATAGTGTACTAATGATTTTTAAAGACTTCTAGACTAGTTTCGTTTACTTATTTAAATCTAGTGGTAAGAAATAGTGAATATCTTCATTTGTGATCTTCATCAAACTTACCTTTTAAATTTTTATAATCATTGAAAATCATTTTGACAAACATATTCTCACATTTCTATTTTTTTTTCTTTCAAATTCATTCCTTTTCGAATAATCGACTGATTACATTGAACAACACCATATCAGTCCATCATCTACACACACGCGCACACATACTATTTCACTTTTACTCTCACCATCAAGCTAAACGAGACAAAGAAAGCCCATTGCTCTGCAATTATACCTCGACTACTATACATATATACAATCTACGAGCAATCACGACCACAATAAAGAGAGCAACACGCCAGTCTACGCAATATCCATTCCCTTTGCCTTCTCTCTCTTTCACTCGCTACTACCAGTACTGTGCGCGCGTTTAATCATACGTACGTACGGTATACATACGTCACGAGGGAAATTAATCATCGAGCAAACAGCGGTAGTGGGTATATAGCAGCGCAGCAACTGGACCGTAAGCGCAAGAACCATCGTTTTTTGAATCTCCAAACCCTATACTGCAATTTGCCGCTCATTCTGTATATAGTTTCAGCTGTGTGCTACATGTGTGTGTGTGTGGTTTCTTGCTTAAGTTTCTGATGCAGTGTGTTCATGAATTTCACGCGATTAAACGACTCCGTTTCCAAAATCACCAACTGTATCATCCAAGTTTTTTTTTTTTTTAAGAGACTAGTTGATAAGTAGTGAACTAGATAATTTTAATTTTTATTATTATTTTGAAATGAAAAATGTGTCGATTATTTACAGAGTTTTAGTGAATGATATAAAATAGTGAGGTGCGAGAAAGCATAATGGGCAGAGTTTGGTCAGCAGCAGACTGAGGAGAGAGCTGCTGTAAACAAGCAAGCCTTGGACTCAGACTTGGTGTGAGCTCATCGATATTCGAACGAGTCTCGAGGCCGAGAGATAGATAGAGAGAGAGAGAGAGTTGCAACAGGGGTTGCTATATGCACCTATATGTAGAGAGTTCGGACAGACGAGGCTGCTGAGGCTTCTCCCTAGGCGATTTGCGGAAAATTAGGGGGGAATTACCGAAATTTCCGATTGACGAGAGAAATTTAGCGCGGGCGAGCACTGCACCTTGCTTACTCCTCATCATCTCTCCCTCACACGTACACATACATACACTGTAACTTGACTGCAATTGCGCAGTCACCATCACCACGAACTAACTGGTACGGACGATAATGGAGTCGAGAAAGAGGAAGGGAGAGAGAGAGAAAGAGAGTCCTGAAACCGGTGTGCCGATTTGGACCTTTGCTCTCGGACGGACTAACTCACTACCAAAATGATAGAGTAGCCAGGACCAACCGACCGACCGACCGATGCTGGACTTGACGGAGCTATATGTATAAGAGAGAAAGAGAAAGAGAGAGGCGTGTGTGTGCACATGCAGATTCTACCCCTTACTCCTTTACTCTCGACTCTTGTATTAGGTATAGGGCTGCTACTGTGTGTGTGTGTGTGTGTGTGTGTGTGTGTGTGTGTGTGTGTGTTTTACTCGCGTTCAAGCTGCAGCTGCAGCAGTACACTACAGTAAAGCTATGTACGCATTGTTTCATGAGAGAGAGAGAGGGTGTATGCGAGGAACCTCGAGGTATAGATATATAGGTACTAGGGGGGGGGGGGGCAATGTAAACGCAGAGAGAGAGAGAGAGAGTCACTGCCGCCTTACTCTCGAGCGAGCTGATGCAAAATTATGCACGGCTACCAAGCTGTACCACAGTTCGCTACGTATACATACATTCCACGCTGCGGCTTCATGATATCGTTACTTATGTACGGTAGAGGCGCGAGAGAGAGAGAGAGAGAGAGAGAGAGAGGTCTGGACCACCCCTCGATAATGTGCACTCACTTACTCACTACTACTACTACCTATGATGAAGGTTGGTGAACTCTGCATATGGATCTACTGGAGAGTTAGTGTGAGAAAGAGCTTTAGATGGTATGGACTGCGGCCGTTTTTCATCGTTCGTCATACGCGAATTTTTAGTCTGTGAGAGCTGCTGCTGCTACTGTTGGATATATATGTACATAATGTGTGTCCGGCTACGGTGATTTATTATCAAGAGCTTGCTGATCATCGCTGCTGCTGCTGCTGCTACTACTACTACTGCTATGGACGTAATGGATTACAAGCTGTGTATGTATATGGATGGGTGGAGGCGTTAGTGTATTTGCGATACTTCTTATTGCATAAATTATCTAGTGTTTTGTGATGATACAAAGAGTAGGCTGGGATTGGATTTCAAATTTTTTGGTTATTCCTGCTGTTTTATTGTGTGTAATATTGGTTGAAAGGGGATTTTGATATTTGATTGTAAAGTTGTTCGGTGGGAAATAATGGGATGTTTAATTTTGGAGTAAAAGATTTTTAATATATTATATGATGCATTACGGATTTTGGTATAAAAAAATGATGTTACTAGGTCGTAACATAGAAGGAAAAAAAAGAAACATAAACTATACGGAATTTAAACAATTTTATCTCAGCGCGGTTTCCTTTTTTTATATTAAAATTATTGCCTGAAGTGAAATAGAATTTGTCTGATACGAGTTTTTCATGCAAACGAAGTGTCTATCCATTTGTGCAATAAAACAACAAGCACATGTACATATTGCTCTTTGCACAAGTGAAATTGATATCAAAGATTTAACATTCGATTTCCTCTTACAATCCTGCTTTTTTTTTGCTTTTGTCTATATCATCCTTCTTCAATATTTTTCGATCAAAATTTTGTTTTTTTTTTTTTTATTTTTAGATAAATTCACTTATTTTTTGCTTGATTTTGCACTTTGTCGATTATTTCGAAATTTTCTTTTAAAAAAATATGTACAAAAAAAAATTGGTACATGTTCAATGTTTAGTAAATTCATATAATATCAGGATAGCAATCCGTTGAAACCATCGTACCAAAAAAAAAGAAATTTTTTATCGATGTTTATTTTACATTGATTGCCTCTAGAAAAAATATGTGGTATACCTATATCCTACGCCAAAAACAAGTTTAACTGACAGCTAGTTTATCCAGGCCAATTTTTTAATAAAAACAGTTATTCGAAAATATAAAAAAAAAAGAAAAAAGAAAATAATAATAAAAGTCAGTTTAATAGACTTACGCGCAAAAGCAGTGAGCAGCGGTGAGGACAAACTTGGAGCTAACTATGGTACCACCGCAGAAGTGGCCACCCTTTCGTGTGATGCTTACCAGCCAAGGAAATTCCCGTGGAACGGCATCTTGGCCCCCGACGATACGAGCCTGTCGCTGCTGCTGTTGGTTGGTTTCGCTTTGACCGCAGGTAACGTCAGCCACTAAAAAACAACACATTTTATTAAATTATTGCATTTCAAATTTTTATTTTGTTTAAATTTTTTATTTTTGTAACGAAAATTTTTTTTTCACGAACTTATTAATTTAAAATTGATTTCAATATTTAACAAATTTCAACAACTCCAACTACAAACGAACGTTTAAAATATCTTACCAGAAATATAAAGTTGATCCTATCTTTCAAAGCGTCTCTTCCACCTGTCAAACCCAAGTCTCTCTCCCAATTCATATTTTCTCAAAAATCACTCTAAAGAAACCCTGACACTTCAATTAAATTATATTCCTCCTTGAAAAGACCAATAGTACTCGCAGAGAGAAAAAAAATCCCATAGAGCAGTCTATTCTATCATGACAGACGAGCAACTTTACAACCAAAAGAAAAAAAGAAGAGGTGATAATCTTGGTATCCGCAAGCTGTAGATTGTAGACGACAAGTCGTTTTCCTCTCATGTTTGCCAAGTCTCGTCACGCCTATACCGCGGAACGAATGGTGTAAAAGTGAGGCCAAACCAAAGTATAATGTCAAGGTGTTTATATGTAGGTGTTTATGTATATACACACACCTATAGTTGGAGAAAAGCCGACTCGAGCTCTCGATGTAATAACGTAATAAAACTTTAAATTGAACAAGTTCGAGGGAGAAGCAAGTTTGAAAGAGAAGCAAGGATTGCGGGAGGGAGAACAAGCATTAGCGATCTCACACGTTCGTATCAGCTTGTGTCACGTCTCTTTTTTGTCAACGATCGCACATTTTGAGAGAGGATTTTCGTAATCGAAAAAAGGATTAGCGAGAAGAGGAGATGGTTGGATTTAGGTTGGTAAAGGTGGTGGTGTAGTTCTCGTTAACCCAGTCTGCGCGTCTTGCACGTTTGTCTTGTGTTTCGTATATAGCTGACTGCCTTTGACTCTGATGGAAACAGCAACGACAAACTCTCTACATTCTATACGCCGTTGTTGTTGTGTGACACAAAGGAAGGTCAGGGAAAGAGAGAAAGGGAAAGGAGTCAGTACGCAAACGTACCTGTACTGTTGGAAAAGTGCAAATCAAAAGCGGATGCTTTGGTTTGACGATAGTCAAAGTGAATTTCTAATTCATTAGGATTTAAAATGGTAGTAGGTAAAAGTCAATAATATAATATCTTTGTGTCTGACAATTGGTTGTTGTTTAGAAAAATTTTTATTTATAGATTTAATAAATTTTTATTTTTATTTGAATTTCTGTGATAGAAGGTTGTGGTAAATTGAGAATATAACGGTGATTTCATTAAATCGAGCGATAACAATTCGATAGTTTCGAAATTCAGTGATTTCGGATTAGTGAACTGAGTAGTAAATAAAAATCAAACGATCTTACTTTCTGCTAGCCATTAGATATTCAAAATTGAGCTGAAAAAAAATAATAAATCGGTGTAAGAATGTAGACCTCCTATACCGAAATAATTACAAAAAGTCTTGAGCTTAATTTCAATTCTTCTTCTTCTTTTTTTCTTGGTATCCTATCCTTCGAAACAAAAACCAAGGGATGAAATTTCAATTATTCCGATTACGTCCGAGGGTGTACCGACATCCATAGAAGGGAATAGTAGTATACACATATCTATATATTCTCTTTCCTCTCGTACTGGTTATACAAACCGTTACGGCGTTAATTAAGGCGGCTGGAAATTGTGCGGCTCGCCGTAATAAACTGCAAAATCGGCAAGTCGAGCTACGCTACAACAACTACTACTACTACTACTACTTCTACTGCTACAACTATATCGGCCGCTTCATTTTGTAATTAAGGTATTGCTCGACACTGATTGTGTATATGTATATAAATTCTCCCCTTCTTCTTCTCTTTGTCACAGGGAGACCGCAATTCTCGTATGAATTACAGTCGTTTTGCTGTTATTTTCCCTAACAATGACAAACGTATCTATATTACACCCCTATATTTTCATCATCATCCACAACTGTCGTTTTATTATTTTTTTTTTTTTTTTTTATCAATACGATTAATTTTGGTGCAATTATATTTTCATGAATATCTGCTTACATACCTAATACATATATAACTGCTCCAACAACGTATAAATGTATTACCTACCTATAAGCAGATTGGTATATCACTATAGAGCGTATAGTTGACTAAGTCCTACTAAAAGCAGCAGCAGCAGCAGCAGTAGCAGTAGTAACATCAGTCATAGCCAAGTACTAATTGGGTGCTGTTTATATATACGAGTGATTAGCGAGATACTTATACATAAAGGTCCAAGTAAACTTATTACCTGTGACATGTTAGTCCATTTTTCAATGAAAAATCTTTGTAATTTTAACTAAACGCAGGTATTAGGGGAGACATGTCACATTTTAATTATTCCAAAGAATGAATGTCGTAGAAAAAGAGACGAAATGGGTGGGATTGGGGGGGGGGAGGGGAGGGTATAGTTGGATTGTTGGTAGCGAGGAAGGGAAGGTATAGAGCTGATCAAAGAGCCTTTGACGCGCTCTTGCATCCATAGAATCCTCTCTCTCTACCAGTCCATCATTCTCTGATCCGTCTCTACTCTCGAGAGCCGTGTGTTCTCTACAGCGCGCTCCCTTTGAGCGGATCGCGCGGCTCACGTAATTGGTCTCTCTCTCTCTCTCTTTCTCTCTCTCTCTCTCTCTCTCTACCTCTTGAATACGGTCAAACGCCCACGCTAATCGGCTTAATTATGCCGACCAGCTACGCTGAGATATGCCTTTCTCTCTTTCTCTGTCTCTCTCACTCCCTCTCTGCTACTGCAACGTACAGGGATACACGTTGGCAAGTGAAGGCTTATCCGCGAAGTATACGGATCTTGCTATGGAGTATAGAGATGCGTGTGGAGCTTGCGCTAACTTATCTCTCTCTCTTTCTCTCTCCCTCTTTAGGCCTTTCAAAGGATATATTGCGCACTCTATGTGTGTCTATGTGTGGAAACGAAAAGGACTAGAGAGAGAGAGAGAGAGAGAGAGAGAGAGAGAAAGTGAGGAGGCCTATTGACTACTGGCATTGGTATGTGATGATGAATTTCAGTAGAAGATCTGGACTGATCTGTTTGTCGTGATATATATCTGGTCATGATGGGTATATGTATTTGTTGAAAAAGTTTGATCTTTTCCAAAAAAAAAGTGACGTTGATGGGATTGTAAAATGCTTGTTCTCGTATTTTTATTTATTTTTTTTATTTGTTTGTTTATTTTTTGTGTATGCATATGAAGTTTATTTTTTTTTTATGAAATATTTCTGTATCTTTACTTTTTTTTTTATTTGTTAAAAACAAAAATCGGATCGATTTATAAATTGAAAAAGATTATTACAGTTTATTGAAAAATTTAGTTTAATAAAAAAAAAAAAAATAATGATAAGAATACTTGTTTTTTTTGTTTCTAATTTAAATGAGAAAATTTCAATGAACGATGGTAAAATAACTCATCAGTGGAAAATGTGTGTGCGAGTAATCCTCAATTACCATCAGCATTAAATTTATTCAATAATTTAAACGTATATTGCACTTAGGGTTTTCGAAATTGAATTTTCCATGAACGTATTAAAGTTTTTTTTCTTATTTAAATCCGAGTTAAACAAAAATTCAAAATTAAGAAGCTATATCAAAAAGTCTTTCATTTTTTAATCACAGAAAGCGATGATGAAAGACTAGGACAAGAGAGAGAGAAAAAAAGATTTCCATTTGCAGCTGTAAGTGAAAGAAAACGGAAGAAGAAAATGACGAAAAAAAAAAAAAATAAAATAAAAGAGAAAAGTACTACAGAATTCAGGCGAAGAGGGTCATCCAGATGAAGCTAGAGTGAAGTATGGTCTTCGAAGAGGGATAGTATAAAGGCAAAGGAGATTGGGGAGGGGATATAGAGTGGGCGAAAGGAAAAATACGTAAGAGGATTGGCGGATCGACGCGATGATTGCGGCAGGTCTTGGTGGTCTGTGAAGGGGGGTGGGGGCACTAGGTATAAGGGAGATGAGGGTTATAAAGTACATCGAAGGTTGTAAAGGTGGAAAGGGCATCAGGGAATTCAATGTCCCACATCACACAGCAGTCGGATCGCGGAGAGGACTGGGACGACAGATGCGCAGACAGACCCTATACGTATTAGTAGCATCCGCGAATGTACGTCCCTCGTTTCTCGCACGGCTTGATAATTGGACCTCTCTCTCTCTCTCTCTCTCTCTCTCTCTCCTCTCTACTTCAAGCCAAGCTCGTCTCTTTCGCGGAGAAAGGGAGAGGGATAGAGAATTCGCCAAGTTGACCAGGCTGCAGTATAGCAGGTCGTCGCGTAATAGATATGTCAAAAGCAGCGCCAAACGCGTGATAATACGCTGATGTGCAGGAGATGTATGTGTGCCGCTAGATACTATACGATCTCCACTACTACTACTACTACTACTACTGTTGCGATCTGTGTTATACCTGCATTCGTGATACCGACAGCTTTTGCTTGCTTGTAGGTATAGTACGTAGGCTTGAGTCAAGCCTCTCATGCTGCTAATGCTAGTAGGTAGCTCATCCTATACGTACATTCGCATCGATACTCAAGAGCTTCGCCTATATCTATCTCCCTTGACTTCTTTGAGTCCCGTTTGATTAACCACGATACTATGTACACCCCCTATCAGCCTCAAACCAATGCTCTTGATATAATATATTCTTGATCCCCCTCCCCCCTTCGTTATTGTAAATCCTAATTGACTTTTCACAGAGCTTTTGCGACTCTATCCCCTCTCCCTTTTTTTTAGAGTTTCGGATGTACGATTGACATTTAAGTTAGTATATATAGTAGTATCAGGATATATTAATGTCATTCGTCGTGTAAGCTTTTCAGGATAAGCTCGATGAAGTGGCTTTATTAATGCATTTTCTGCAGAATCATTATTAAGAGAGTAAAAAAGAATTGGGATATAAAAAATTTCAATACTATCGATGTACCCATGAAAAAAAAAAGTGAACGATCAAAAAGTATCAATTATTTATGTTACTCTAGTCTTTTTTTTACGGTCCATTTTTTTTTCTTTACGGGTAAGTGTATACTGGGTTTAATTACAAATAGCAAGGGAAAGGAATATAGAATAGCGCGTGCCAAAACTTTTGCGCACATCGTAAACACAATTTAGAAGGATGCAACATAGAAGCAAACGACTGGCAAACTTTAATAAAGTTAATTATTCATCGGTCGTTAAAAATCTAACCGTTCTATCGTTCTCCATCGATGAAGCTCAATTACTCGTCATTACGCGTACCTACTAATGATAAATCTTGGATTTTTTAACGACCGAAATGATAAAAAAAAATTTGTTATTTATCTTAAGTCACGAATTTTTAGAACCTGTAACAGCATTATTTCGCTAAGCAACTATTTTTAATCCACAAATCGATTCGACTTGCAAGCTCTCGCAAGCTCGGAAATTTCGTATAATGGATTTAATTAATTTAGCCGACAATGGATAGGTGATGAACGTATTCGAAAGGAATAGCAACAAAAGACTATAGATACCTATATACACAGTACAGGATAGTAATTAAAACTCTTTTACCAGTTCTACACACTTTTAAGATATCGCCCTTTTTTTTCGACGTTAATTAAAAGACTACACTAGTCTGTCGTACAAGTTCAACATATGTAGTAACGATGTCCCCCAGTTTCAATGTTATTCGAACGTGCACATATCACAGTGAAAAAAAAATTGTAATTATCCATTGTTTAATAATTTTTCATATAGCGTACGTACAAAAAAAAAATATAGCGTAGTATTTCGCTGACGTAATTAAATTCTTGGTTATCGCACGTAATTAAAAAAAAAATTTTCTCAATTTTGACATTATTCTGTACACGCAAAAAATACTGTACTACAATCACGTATAAAAATGTAAATTTTATCAAAAATTTATTAAAAAAAAAATATTTAGTTAGACACTTGATAATAAACTATATCACTCGTTATAATCCACATAAAATTAAAAAAAAAAGCTATCACTCACAATTATTGTATTCGTTGGCGAGAACAAACGGCAGTAAGTGTAGAAGTATTGGTACAAATGCCTTGCGTATCGAGGGAGCCATGACTAGTTTCCTTCCGGGCTCTCTTGGCTTGGTGAGCAGTAGCTTGTGAGATGGTTAATCTACGAATGTTGTCAGCAACCAAGCTACCGAGTATTTTTTATAGTTTCAAATCGACGTCATTATTCTTTCAATATATTCTTTTCTCCCACCTGTACGTAACAGAGAGCTCTTTGACCCTCGTGTATCCGCGTGGCTTTGGAAAGATAACACCGCGAAGTCGCGTTCATGACTTCGGGCAAGGCCGAGGTCGCGTGTGTGTGTACGGTGAAGGTTGTCGGAGTATTTAAAAAATATTTTTTTTTCTATGCTCGAACTTTAGGTTGACGTATGATTAAAGAGACTTATAGATATAGAGGTTACTGTGCTTTACAGACAGATTACAATTTTTTTTCTTTTTCAATTTTTAAGCTAACACTTAGTCCAGAATATGGATGATCGATCAATTACAAAGGATTAAAATAGATTTAGGATAGAGAGTATAGAGAATATTCTACATCCCGAAGTTGATGGTCGATCAAGAAGATATTGAAGTAGTAGTGAGGGGGGAGGCGGGGGTGTCTAAATCCAAGCTATCCAGGCGATTTTCGGCCAGGCACGCTCTCGAGTCTATCCATCCCAGTGTATCCTACGTGTGAGTGTGTATATAGGTAGGTATATACTATGTGCTGTGGGGCAGAGAATGAAAGGAGTATGAGGCTGACGCGGCCTTAACGAAGGCATGGAAGGACGGCAATAATGAAGCCGCAGACCATCACGGATGCGAGAAGTAGGATGTGTGTGCTGGCTATAGCAGCAGCAGCCCGGTAATCAGCCACCGCGGCCCAGCCCGATCCCTTTCCCACTTTTCCCGTAATTCAATAACGCCTACGCTGCTGCAGTGGCAGCCTCGTTCCTGCTGCTGCAGCGAGAGTTTCCCTCGTCTCTTTACCTCTCTTGCCTCAACGCTATACGAAATAGCTCGCACTCGCAGGCTGCATAAAGGACCTCCGTAGCTCGCTCTCCCTCCCCCCCCCCCTCCACCACGGCTGCAAGGCAAATAGGCCGTTGCTCGATGCCGCAGATAGCGGCTCGACGAGGTTGCCACGGCGATCATCAACCCAACTCTATCTCACCCCCCCCCTTCCCCCCCTCTCTCACTCTCTTGCTCTTTGCGACCGATAAGGGATTACCACGACCGCTCGACCCCGGGAGCAATGCCCACTGCCCCCATTTCCTTGTTCCTCCGCCACGAATGGCCTTGCCTCTCCTACTCCTCCTTTTTTTTTCGACTTTTCGTTCGGTAGAGAGATTATCCGTGATCCAACCCACGAGTTGTGAAGCATCGTGTTGACGTCGATGGAGGGGATGCATAGAGCTGTATTTTCTCCCGATGTACGACTCGAATCCGATTAAAGTCGTTTGGCTTTGGCGATTTTCTCTGAGAGCTGGAAAGAGAGAGAGAGAGAGAGAGAGAAAACGAATGTGCTGTGAAAATATAATAGGAATAATTCGTGTTTTTCGAATTTTAATCCGAGCAAAATAATATTGGTATTGTGTTTGGATTGATGGAAAAATTTAATGATGGTAACTGAATCTGTGTGTGTTTTATTGTTTGATTTTTTTTTTGTTGCAAGGTATTTAAGAAAAATTAATAAAAAATTTTTACTGTGAAGTGTGAGTAATGCGATAAGATAATTTGAGTATTTTCTGTGAGAAGGTTCTTTATGTAATTTATGATGTGTTAAGAAAATTAATTAAAGCTAACTTTTGAATGTCATAGTCATGGCTGGAAAATGAGAAAATTTTCATGAGTTTATTTTCCTTCACCTACTTAATACGATCTTGCTCTGCTTATCGTTTAGATAAATCAGATTATTCTGTCAATTAATGTCAATGTAAATTTAAAATAAATATTATTATAAACCTTGATTTTTTAAAGTTGTTTCAATAGGTTGTATTGTATTTGTATCTTTTTAATAAATATATATTACATTTATAAAAAATTTTGAAAATAATATATAATTTAAATTGATGTACATAAACTGATTAATGAAATTAAAAGAGAAAATTGATTTGATTATTTTTTAGCAAAAAACAAAGAAACGAAGAATTAAATAATCAATAATTTGAAATGATTTCCGTTTGAATTTTTAGTATCGCCCAACAAAAATTTTACATTATATTACAAAAGTTTAATTTTTTAATATTCAAATATAAAATAATTTAATTAAAGTTCACGAAGGCATCAAAATTTTTAATTAAAGTAAAAAAAAAAATATGAATAAAAAATCCGACTTCATAAGTATTTTCGTTTAAGCTATATTAATTTTTTCTACGTCCAAAAAAAAAAAAGAAGAAGAAAAGCAAAAATTCGTTAAAATGATTAAAATGAAAAAAAGAAGCACAATTCGCGAATGAGTCTCTCTTTACGCTACAAAAAAGAATCGATTAATTAAAAAATTCACGCTCCAGTACCATCAAACGTAAGTTAAAAAGAAAAAAATAAAAAAAAATAATAATAATAAAAATAAAAAAACAGACCAAGAGAATCCAAAGTGTAAAAAGTCAGTTGCAGAGGCACAAAATTAACGCTCGCGTCCTCAGGACGTTAATTAGTAAAACACCCTAGGGTAAAGGCAGATGAGAAAAGAGAAGAACGGGGGAGGGGGGAGGGAGGTTAACTCTCAGCGCATCATCATAGCCATCTCATTCTCATGCAAGCAAGCGCATCGACTCTCGCTTTTCGTTAGCTAGGTAGTGACTCTCGACCAGCGAACTTGACCCAGAAATTCACAGAACACACACACACACACACCAACCAACCAAGCTAACTTGTTAAACCCGCATGCGCGTCGCCATATAAGAGCTACGGAAAAATTTCTGGCTAAAGCAAACCGCCACTAACTCTTTTTTTTCTACTGCGTTTTATATACAGAGAGGGAGTAAAGGCTTGAAAAATCGAGACCGTGAACGAGAGCGCGCGCGAGAGACTCGAGGGCGCGGAGCGTGATAATTAACGCGCCCTCGACGTGAGCGAACGCGCTACTGCTATACTGCTACCTACTACTACTACTACTACTACTGTAAAGACTTTCAGGGCTACTACATACCGTCCCTGGAGGGCTAATTTCTAACGCTCTGGATTTTTACTATTTTCTGCATGCTTATAAGTTAGTCGAGCTTTTTTATTTTTTTTTTCTTTTTTTTTTAATTAGGTCAAATCTATTTAAATATGATGAACAAACGTGTGTGGTTAGAATTTTGAAATAATTATACATCGAGAGTCAATAAATTTGAAGGAGTAGATTGAACGAAGTGAAAATATACTGCTCACTTTGACAATCTATTAAAATGTTAATCACTCGTATGGGAATACATATATACATATACGGCTACATGAAAATTCGAGAGTACGTTAACCTCAGCTTTTGGTGGCTTTTGTGTCATAGGCCAGTGGCACGAGAGAGAAGGACGCACACACACACACATATACGTTTGCGTTCAAGCACCGACAGTGTAGAGCTCGTGATAAAGTCATTCATCAGGGTCCGCGCATAAATTATTCCTGCAAACGTTCGTTGACACTTGCTACAAATGTAGCTTGAATTAGAAAATGTAATTGGCCAATCTGGTATGACGAATAACTTAGCTTTACTGGCAGTAATCAGTTCTGACTATTACTATACTAGATAGCTGTAACAGAGCTTGTGCAATTTTTATGACTACTCGTGCGTATACGTAAGACATGGATACTACATGATGATTGTTTGATGATAAAAAATTGACTTATTTTTTCAGCCTCGATGTTTATGTTTTATTTATGCTATGATTTTATTTCCAAAGAAAAATTTATTTCTGTATTATTGAGATTTGAATTTCAAGTACTCCAATGTGTGATTCACGAGAAATTTTCAATTGTAATTCAAGATCGCGAGAAAAATGCATATGTGTGTGCAATATGTATACCTGTAATGCATATATACACGAGTTCGTTCGCGAAACATTGACTCACTTTGCTTCCTGTTAATTTCAGGTAAAAAACGCGATACTTCATTTGCGTAGTCACGTCGTTAACATGAAATTTCATTGCAAGGTGAATGTTATACGGGCTCAGCTGGCGCTGCTGCTGCTGCTACTCCTCAGATAACAGACTTAAATTTCATTTTCAACGGAATATTTTAACAAGTACACTAGGAAATTTATAGGAAAAAAAATTAGAATTTGTTTTCAGTATACATAACTTCACCTGAAAATTAAAATTTTAACTAAACAAACAGTATAACTACTTTTAAATCCACCTTTGAGTTTTCAGTGTCATCAATAATCTAAAACAAGGTATACCAATACGTGTATCTTCTAACATTACGGTAATTAAAGCAAAAAAAAAAAAATATAATCCAATTGACAAGGACATCTAATACCGGTGAAAGGACAATTTTCCAAAGTTTTCCCTTCTCTCTTACTTCTTCGTGCAATCAACCAAGCGAGCGAAGCATCCGTTCCATGTCCACGTGCGCGTCAGTCTTGCAAGCACGAAATTAAGTTGCAAGCAAGTTGAACGCATGCGAAACTTCTACTCTAGCTTGTTTCTCTCTCTCTTAGTTTACGGTATAGTAGGTGTAGTACATACAAGTAGTAGGAGAATGAGGCCGCAGGATCGAGGAAGAAAAGATCGAGTGCCCGGCTCGATTAGAGTCAAGTCTAACTTCTTGCGGACGAGACGGAGCTTGCAAGCTTTGCCGAGAAAGAGAGTGAGAGAGGGAAAGAGAGAGCTTGCAGGCCAATCACCGCTCGATTCACGCCATGAAAAATTCAATTTTATCAAGGCATCCTCTTCGACGTATCCTACAGATGAGAGAGAGAGAGAGAGAGAGAGAGAGAGAAAGTGAGGTGGGGGGAGGGACGATAAATTTCCGAACGGAGCCAATCAGTCGAATCGATGCTGGAAGATAAAGGATCCGCTTACGGATGTGTGTGTCTGTACCTAGAAGCTACTGCGATGGATTACTCTTTGGTTATTGCCTCTTTTTTTTCTCTTTTGATACTCTTTCTACATTTTTTTGCTTTTTTCTCAATTACGGTATTTTACATTAACGCATTTTTTATTTTTCATTTTATATTTTGATTATTTGATATTTTTTTTTTTACTTTGGGCGGTTTAATAAATGTTCAATTAAACGAATGTTTTCATATGATAGAAATATCAACGTTTAATTTAAATTTAACGAGAGAACTGTAAATTGTTTTTAAAATAGAACTTTTAATGGAAATTTATAGTTGTAATTATTTTTTTTACAATACGTTTGATAGATAACGAATTTCAATTTTTTTTTTTTTTTCATCAAACAGTCACGTATTTTAATAAAAAAAAAATTTCACGAGCATCACAACATCTACGAAATATTTAATAATATCCTTTTATTAAATTTTACTTTTAAATAATAAATTCATATATGGATCCAGGAAAAAATAAACGCGCAAAAAAGCTCAATTTTCCCTTTCAAAACGAATTCCAAGTTCTTCGAGAGGCACTGATATTCTATTAAAATATCGCATGAAATATGCATTCCAATACTCTCTCTCTCTTTCTCTGAAAAGACAATCGCTGTCAACTAAAACGATAAAGTCGTCAGCAAGCTATGATAAGTTCCAAGGCCAAAGCAAAAGTTATGTTTGAAATATCGATCATCACATACATAGAATATATCGAAGTATTCGCGATCCAATAACTATAAAAAAAATCTCGAGTATTTCAATGTCAGACGAACAGGATCCATGATACTCTAGAGGTAGAGAGTCACACGCGCTACTGACAGTGACCTAATCTCTCTGGCCTGCAATTGAAATTCATACCCGCGTATATACGCTCGCTTGCATCGCTCCTATGTGGAATCGGATGCGTCGTCAAGGCAACGACTACCGGCACTAATACCATCACACGACGATATCTCTCTTTTGGTGTGTGTGAGAGCCTGGCTTGTCCGGCTTTAGCTTTATACGGTCAGAAGATATGATGGGAAAGTCTTTTACTCGAGGAGCTGGATTTTCCACGTTAAGAATATTTTGAAAGAGTTGCTCTCACTAGATTGTAAGATATATTTACGTCAATTTTGAGTTTTGTAAAAGTGTGACATTTTTTTTTTTTTTTTTCAAAAAATTGAAAAGTTGGAACAAGTGGACAGGAATCACAGTGTTATTTATATAAAACCCAGAGATCAAAGAAACGAAAGAAGGAGAGAGAAAGAGAGAGAGTACGTCTTAAATGAGCGTTGGTCTCGGGAAATTAGAAAAGTTTCAAGTTTGACGATTATCCGAGCGAGGCTCTTAAGCCGTTACAGCATTAAGGCTTTCTCAAGAGAGGGAGAGAGGCTTTTACAGTAAGCGTAAATGGAATTCTTGGAGAGGTCACCTTCCGGCATTTCTCTCTCCTTCCGCTGAGCATCAAAGTGCAATAGCGACCCTCTCGTAGGCTAATAATTTGCTAGTAGAGGAATGGGAAGCATTGAAAAAATACGAGCAGCTGATTAGCATTTAAAGAAGAGAATTACGTTCCTTCACTCTCTATCTCTCTCACTCTCTCTCTCTCTTTCTCTCTTTTTCTGTGTGCAAAAGTTTGCAAAATGTTCCTAACGCGCTTTACTTATTATCTCCTCTCTCACTCTCTCTTTGAGGCTCTACCAACTTTTCTCAAAGCTTTTACCTAGAGACGCAAGAGATAGAGCAAGAGAGAGAGCTTTAAAACGTAATTCAGTTTTTTACCAGTTTATCCATGTAATTTTATATCTTGCGGGTACACGATACAAAAAAGAGAGAGAAAGAGAGAAGTCCCTAAAATTTAAAAGTTTAAATGTACCCTCACGGATTTTTTTCTGTATTTTCTTAATTTTAAACGTTCTAGAATTTTAGATTACAGTTGTCGGACGATTTTCCTTTGCAAAGAAAAATGTGCTAAAAGGTATGAAAGGAAAAGCAAAAGGATAGAATAAGATAGAATCTATTTTTCTGCCGAGTAAACGAGGCTTGAGAAGAGCTTTCTATTTTCTATTTTCCAACCTCGTTTTTTTTCCTTCACTACCCACTGCCATATCTTTTTCCTTTCATCCTCTTCTTCTTCTTCTTCTTCTTCTTATGTCTTTTACGTCTATGCTCTATCAATTTCATTCATTGCATCTCGACATATATATATAAATCTCTCTCTGTCTCTTTCTTTACTTCGATATTTCTTTCATATCATTTTTTAAAGTTTATTTACGATATTCATGTTAAAATTTATTTATCCTGTATCAAAGACTTTTCTGATCCACCTGTTATTTATATAATATTCGAAAAAATTGATCCTTTTCTTTTCATCTGTTTCAGTTTGTGTATTTTAAAAAAGCGCTTTTCTCTTTCCAAGAATATAGTGTATATTTTATACGGTTTATTTGAAATTTAAAATCTGTTCTCGATTTCTTTGACACCATTGTTTTATCAACGTGCAACTTTAATAATTCAATAGCTAACATTTATTCATATTTATTCATAATTATTTTGTTGAAAAATATTTTAAATTAATCCCATTTTAAATCCTTTTTGAATAAATACATTGCAGATACTTTTATGAATGTCGTGGGATTATTAAATTTTTAAATAATGAATTGATCCAACTTTGATAAGCTTACTAAATTCTGTTAAATTAAATGTTATTGTTAGAATATTGTAATTGTTAATTTAATAAGATTAAAATTATAAAGAAATTTAATGAGTAAACAGTTACAATGAATAATTTGTACAATCATAAAATTAATTACATTTTCCTAATTGATGATAATTAACATAATACATTAATATTCATTTTGTAATTAAAAGAAGAGAAAAAATTGTATATTTATACTTTTTTCGTAGAAAATTGCAAGCTTTAAAGATTTTTTGTCATTTCAAAAGAAGATGAATTTTAAAAATTCATTAAAAATGTATAAGGCTCCTACAGCTATCCACAGTGAATATAATAAAAGCAGACAAATAAAAAGAAAAATTCAGCGAGAAAATTGGCAAATCGTAAAAAAAGCTCATTTTGTGTGCAAGAGAAAGTCACAGCTCCTTGCATCTTCCTGCAAGAGAAAACATTTCTACCTCTACCACAAGCTCGCCTTTGGTCCGATTCCACAGGAATTTTTCCAACGCGCAAAGCTATTCATCTCGTCTTCTCTAGCGCGCGCATTATTCCTAGAGCTTGCAAGCTCTCGAACTCGTTACACAAGCCAGCTCCTCGAGTCCGGTGACTTTTTTCCGCCATGTCGCTTCCGGCTGGTACAGGGCGCATAGCGATGGGGGGCGAGAAATAAATAAATGACGAGCGATTTCCCGCGAGGAAAAGGATCTCCGCAGGCAAAAGACGAGGGAGAACACACCATACCATACCGGCCCAGGAGGGGATAAGGAACATTTACCGCGCAGATAGCGCCAAGAGTTATGGGCCACGCAGAGGTGGTTTAAGCTCCTCCCTCTTCCCTCTGTCTCGACCCTCGTCCTTGCCACCGGGTGGCGCTCGGCCTCTCTTACAACTCGGTAATTTTTACCCTCCGAGAAGTTAAGAGTAATTTAGTGTCTCTAGGCGAGAGAGGGAGAGAGAAAGTCCGAGTAGGAGGTGCGGCTAGCCGCGTTCGAGGGCCGACGCTTTTCCTGCAGTCATCCGGCCGGCCGCGCAAGCTCGCGAGAGAGGGTTGGAAGGGTAAGAAGAGGAAGGAACACGAGACTGCGCGTGTAGAGGGCAGAGGTGCCCCGGCCGCTCGTTAATTACCGACTCGACTCTTGATTTCCAACAAAGGATGTAATAAGAGAGGGAGGGAAACAGAGTGAGCATCTCTTGCTCTCATAGTAGATTCTGGAGTCACGCTGGCTCGGACAAGCCATTTCGACCTTTTTGCTGCTCTCTCTCTCCTCCTCTCTCTTTTACCTTTTTTCTCTGAGCTTTTCAAGACTTTTTAGAGCTAGCTTCGTTCTTGAGCTTTCTTACCTGTACTTCAGGACTTATTGTTCTTAAAGTGACGGCTTTCAAGAGGGTACCTTAGTCGGCACCGATTCTCAGACTGTGTGTCTGGCTTTGCTGGTGGTAAAATTGAGGTTTTCGTGAATTTAAGTAAGTGAAAGTGATCTATGCTGAATTTATAAATAGGATGTATTTTCAATTATTTTATGTTTTAAAATAGTAATAAAATTTTACATAATTGTAAAATAAAATGACAATGATATATATAAAGAAAGTGCAGAGTAGTGCAATTTTGAAGATACATATTTTATTTGAAAATTTGCAACATCGTTGGAATATCTTTGCGTAACATCAGTATACCACGGAAAATGATTTATTCAGTCTAAATAATAGACTTCCATATTCTCCATTTGTTTGCATGCCAAGTCGGTTCAAAGTCATTTTGATTTTTCCTTTATCTTGACATTTCGTTCACGAAATCACAACTCCCTTTTTAAAAACTTTGCTTTTCAATTTTTACCAAAAAGACCCATTACCATTTACTTGATTCTCGTTTGCACTTGTATTATCGTTGATCGAGCTGACACCTTTCTTCCACCATCATCTACTACCAACTATACGAAGTAAAAATCAGACGTTGAATTTGTATTGAAATTAATATGAAGGAGGTAACGTATTTACACTTTATAAAGCTTGCGTTAATGAGTGCGGACGGCTATGGTCGCCAAGCCTTCAAATATTTGAAATTCAAAATTCTCGGTTGAACGATACATCGGTGGAAAGAGGACAGCGCTTACAAGCTCCAGCTTAAAAGTAGGTCAGCCATAACTTGAGCTTCCAATGCACTCGCTTTACGTTTTGAATTTTTTGCCGGAGTTGGTTTTACCTTCCATTCGTTCTCGAATCATTAATCTGATTGATCAAATCCAAAAAGCAGCTTGGTTTCAAATAATTAATAAAAGCTGTATCCTTGCAATTAATCGAATTATTTCTGATAGAATAGCTTCTGCAATCATATTGCGATCACCATGCAATTAAGCCAGTGCGTCTATCACGTGCTATTTGATGTGAACTGAGCAGAAAAGGTCTTTTTGCCGTGTACTTTATATGTAACCAATGAGCGTAGACTACTCTTCAGCGCAGGACACTGAATGCGCTGTAGAGGTCTGGGCTCATTGGTTGTAGGTGCTAAGTTTAATAGCAACGATACGACCTACTACATAGAAATATATCAATCTAACAATTAAAATTACCACGTTCTCGTTTACGTTTTACACGTGCAAGTTAAACCGATTCCCTGGAGGCAGCAAGCTTTCGCGAAAAGAGGAGAATCCTAGCTTGGGAAAATTGGAACGATTTACTTTTGCAGCGAGTTTGTCGAGCTAGTGCACAAGAGGCTGAGGAAGAAACGAACAAGTGTGTGTGTATGTGTGTGGGTGTAAGGTGTGGAAGTTTGTTTCGTTAGAAGTTATGGGAAGGAAAGCGCAAGAGGCGGCCGCAAGAATTGCTCGACTATACCATGTCGTAAGTTTAGCACTACTGTAAGTTCTCCTGGCGTCTTTCTCCTTGCTGCATAACGTCGAGAGCCTGCAAGCGCAAACTTTATGGCTTCTCTTTGATTTGACCTCGGACTTCATTTAACGGGACGTCGAGCAATGATCACGTATTGCGTGCAATGTTATACGGTTGTTAAACACGTGCCTCTAACTCTCTTTATTTTTATTTATTTTTTTTTTTTTTTGTTTTTTTTTTGGTAATGCTGTCGCAACTTGACCTGGCTTCTCTAGCGCTAGCGTTAATGTCGATCTAGAGAATGGCTTTGGTTTTTAGTGCCGTGGAAAAGGAGGGTGAGAAGAAAGATTAGAGAGATGTTGGTTGTATGTGGGGCAAATAAAATGTCGGTTTTGGGTTGAGAGAAAGAGAGAGATTGAGGGAGAAAGGAGTTTGTGCTGGTGTTGGTGGTAATGTGCTTACGAATGAAATAAATAAGAAATTTTTTTTTTGCAGTTCAACAATTTTTATTTTTTTTATTTATTTTTATTTCTTACAGACTCTTGGTAATTAATTATTGTTAATACTTTTTGAGATAGTTATTTATTTTTAATAATCATCCATTCTAAATATTTTGTGTAACTTACAGTGTTTATGTGTGTGTGTGTATTTGTAGTAATGAACACGCTCATTGTTTTATTTTATTTATTTCTTATTTTTTTTTTTTTTTTTGCATTTTATTATCCTTATTTTTCATTTTATATAATATATACAAATTGACTTTCGCTTTATAACCAGTAAAACACGGAGAAGATAACTAAATTTTCTTGTCATTAGGCTTTTTTTTTATTATTATTTACTTTGATTCACGCAATGTGTCATACGTGAGACACATCCAAGTTGTTATCACGATCTTACTAAAGTAGGTCAGCTACGTAAAACGTCGATCATTTCATATTCATTCACAGCTATATTTTTTATAAATCGAAAAATTTATAGGCGATACAGAAAGCATAAACATGTATGTACAACTTGGTATTTTGCGGAATGGAATATCCTATTTAATGGAAGTTTAGCTGAAAAATTGTACTTACCTCAAATATTTTATGCTTTGTATTTTTTTTTTTTTTGTTTTTTAGTAAGCTCTTTTATATTGAATATTTTATTATTTTGTATTATGAAAAATATTACGTTGTCATGAGAAAATAATAAATAAAGTAGCTGATACGACTACAACGATTTTGTTAATAAAACAAAAGATCATATAATTGATATTATCATTGTCTTTAATAATGAATATAATTATAGTACTGTCGACATTTTAGCCACATGGCCAACCTCATACTTCATTCGACGTGTGTACGTAAATATACATATGATAAGTTCGTTCTACTTATAATCTATACAATTATGTATCAAAAGAAAACAATAACAATCTTTTTTTTTTAAACCTTTGACATATGCGCCATCGAAAGGAAGGGACGGTTATACACTTGGACTCAAACACTCGCACAGAGCTCACATCACGCTCTAATTTTTTTCTTTTTCTCTTAATATATTTCTTTCATTCCCACCTATCTCGTGGGCGCGTCAACGCGACAAAATTTTAAAACGACCTTTCATCTCCTTATCAAAATGCTATTCGAAGTCACGAGTTGAAAAAAAAAAAAATTTTTGCAGAAACGTGAGACGCGATTACCATCGTTTCTACGGCACAGTAGATCAAACCGAGCATGGTCAGACCACTCGAAAAGAGACTTTGGATCGCATCTTCAGCGCACGTTAGGGAGGTGCGATTCTACTCGAGTACTCGAAAATCATCCGATACTTTTTTTGCGAGTATCGGAGTATCGAGTCATTTTTGAAAATATCCGATACTCC
>JAPYZE010000618.1:0-34992 GCA_030522805.1 Leptomastidea abnormis
CTTAAAATTGTCCATAAGCGACTGTGTAAAACATAATTTTGAAAGTGCGATTTTTCGACTGGAGAGGGCGCGCCGAACGTTCACACACGGAGCGAATAGTTACATATACATACAAATACACACAGAGACACACAGATAGAATAGAGCACAGCTTGTTCGTTTTCTTCGCTGATGCCGCTGGCTGCTGCTGCTGCTGTTCCACTCCGCTCTCTCCCCCAGCCACTACTACAACTATACCTATACAACCATCGTCGTCATACCGTCACCGCCACCACCACCACCACCGCACCACCACCGCCGTAGCCGCCGCCATGCTGTCGGTAGCGCGCGGGCCACGAGGTTGCAGGGGTAGGGGTTTGGAGGGGTATCTCATCAGAGCAGCAGCCGGCAGCATGCGCGCGTCCTGCTGGTGCTGCTGGCTGCGTGTGCTTATGGGCGTGGGAGAGAGCGCAGGGGAGGGTAAAAGAAGAAGGGATGCGATGAGAAGCAGAGTGAATAAGCAGCACGCAGCACACCAGCGGTCGCGGCGCGCGCGCGCACGTGAGGAAAAAGGAGCGGAGTGAGTGAGATGGAAATAATAATATATATAGGTATATTTAAATGTAATACTATACACGTAGTGTATATATGTATATATATAAAAGCACCCGCAATATAGGTGAGCGCGTGACGCTCTCGCGCCAGCCAGCAGCGCAGCACAGCTCCGGAGGAGACGACGACGATGAAACGTGTATATAATATATACGAATGAGATAGAAAGAGAAAGAATGAAAGAGAGTCGCGTGTATACGTGTAGGTGTATACTTGCGTGCATACGCATCTCTTTCTCTCTCTTTCACTGCATTCACTTGATGTGTATATATATGTATGTGTTTGTGTGCTCGAAAAACGCCCAAAGAAGCGCAGCCCATGCACAGGAGCTGCAGCTCTTTCTCTTTCTCTCTCTTTCTATTCTCCCCACCCTTAACGTACATACACACTTATATAGCCGGGAAAATGGGCCGCAGGCCCTCTGGAGTACCGCCAAGCTTTCCCGCTCTTTAAATGGCCCGTAAATACGACCTGCTGCTGGTTTAAGTATATATATATATATATATATATATATATATATTATTTCGGAGCAGAGCAGACGGATACGTCTCAAGCTCTCTCTCTCTCTCTCTCTCTCTCTCTCTTCCTCCTCTTTCTCCTCTGGCCCTCATCACTGCTCCGCAATGATATACACGTTAGCTTAACTTTTATACACGAAGTCGCGAACAAAGCCCACATACACACATACACACAAACACCCCACCCACACAAATAAATAAATATTTATTTATACGTGCAAGCACGAGACTTACCAATGCAGTTGTTGTTGTAGTTGTTGTTGTTGTTCACGTAGCTGCAGCTTGCTGCAACCTCTTATCTGCTGATGTTTTTTAACTGCACTCCTTTGGATTCTGCTGTTGCTGACGTCCTCTCTCGTACTTATTATTGTACTCTTTTTATATTGTCTGTCTCCGTATGCGCAAAAATGAAGAGGAGACACCTATATAACTAGGGAGGTTTGCAGTCTGAGAGCAGCCAGCAGCGTAAAAGCCGTCACAGCAGCAGCAGCAACTCCGGACTCTCTAAATCGCTACGTTATAATTCTCTCTCTCTCTCTCGCGTTTTCTTTCTCTTTCTCTATATATCTATCTCTCTTATTCCCTGATGTTGCAGTGTGTATATAAACGCGCACGCTTGAAGAGTAAGTGAGGAGGTGAAGAAGGAGAAAGAGAGAAAGATAGATCAGCGACGAAGAAGGTGGCGGTGAAACGAGAAAAGAAGAAGGGGTAGAAAGAGAGAAAAAGATATAGAAGCGACGACGCCGCGATGCAGTCGCTTTATCTATATATACTATATAGGTATATACTGTCACCACCACCGCCGTTGCACTTCTGATGAAGCTTGCTTGCCTGATGCTGTTGTTGTGTGTGCTGGTGGCCTGCGCCTCTATATGCAATGCGCGCAGCCGCGTCGTCGTTTTCGCGGACGGACGGAGGAGCAGGCAACTCTCTCTCTCTCTCTCTCTCGCGCTTACTCGCGTTTTGCTGTGATGCGAAAAAGAGAGGAGGTCGGGGTCGGGGGCGAGTATTAAATACTCCCTCTCTCTCTTTCCTTCTTTCTTCGGACACCGCGGCTGCTCGCGTTAAAACTGAGCCCTGCGCCGTTCTTCTTTGCCCTCTCTTTCTATCTCTCTTCTGTGGCTACTATTAAGGTGTGTGTGTACCGGTTGCGCTGGCAGTATGAAAGCTTCACAGTTCACACCGTTTCTCTCGCTCTCTGACTCTTTCCTAGGCAATATTACACACACGCATAATGACTCTACGAAGACGACGTCGTTGTATTATTATACTGCTGCCACTATACCACGACCGCAGCCGGTCACCTTTCTGCTGTGCCGCGTGCCTTTCTGCCTGCTGCTACTGATGATGATGCTTTGGCCACCGCCTCTCTCCTCTCTCTCACTCTCTCTCTCTCTCCTGCACCTTCGTCGTCGTCTGCCGCGGGCTCTGAAAACGCGTGTTTGCGTGATATGCGGCTTGGCTGGCTGCGGCTGTATTGCTTCTCCTCCTTTGCCTGCAATGTTGCCACGTCTTTTTAGTATGCTTCCCGGCCGCTATACTCTTCTCTCTTTCTCTTTCTCTCTCTCACTCTTTTCTTGCTCCGATATGCTGGCTGCTCCGGGACACGTGTGTTATGTTGCGCGCTGGTGGCACCGCACGACGACGGCCCCTTTTAGGCTTTTACCGTCAGGAGTGGCTTTGGCTATATATATATATATATATATATATATATATATATTCCTATAAGCGAATGTGTGTTTTTATATGCGATGTATGTATATAAAAGCCTGCAGGCTGTTTGGGGAGCTCTCTACTCTCTTTTCGCGAAAATATAATATGCGCGTGAAAAGTTATGCTATACTATTCGATAAATGAGCGAAGATTCAAGAAATAAAGAGCTTATACAATAAATTTTGATAAAAAGCTTGATGAACGACGATTTATTTTTTACGAAAGCTCGATCGTATTTTAAATAACGAGAGTAAACATCTGAATTTAAAAAAAATTGGAGCTTGAATAATACGTTCGAATGATCAGAATGCAACTTAAAAAAGAAACCTAAGATAAATTTACAACTACAAAAAAGTAAAGATCAAAAATAGAAAAATAAAAAATTTGCAGTGCTTCGTGTCCGGGAGAGTGGGAGGAAAAGAGAGAGAGAGAAAGAGATGAAAACTCTATCTTTCTCTTTCTCTCTCTTTTTCTCTGTTTCGCACACGTGACACTGCGTATATATGTTGTATATACATACATATATAGCTATACTATGCGCAACAACACCACGCGGTAATCTTCCTCTCCGCCCCTCTCCCTACCACTTTTATAAATGTGTGAGCTTTTACAACATACACATATATAAACCTGAGCTCGTTTTCGCGCTCACGCGGTTTCTCGTACGCTTTTCCCCTTTCCCCTTCTTGTTACTCCTCTTCCTTCACCTGGGAATACTGTCTTTGTTTTAGAGTCTTGGAGCTCTTGTGCTCCGAAAGTCTTCTCTTTTAGCCATTGAGCGAAAAATTTATAATTCGCGAATTGGTACAGATGCTATTAAATGTGTGTGCTAAATTGACTCCATTTTTGGTTTTGAATAATACAATTTCAAATAATATTTTGATATAAAATAGTACACTTCTGTGTACTGTATTTTAAATGTCAATTTTTTTTTCTTAAATTTTATATTTACAATAGATGATTTAAAATTGAATTTGACAGATTGGATGTTTTTATCATAGAACACTTGTGCATATATGCCAATTTTACTTGTACATACATGAAAAATGAATGTGAAATGCCAAACATATGAAACGTTGTGATCTGTGCTGCAAATACTGGCAAATACAATGAGAGCTGCACATTAATACATCCTTTTTTATCTTACATTCAATAATTTAAGAATTTCTAATTTTTTTTACAATTTTTTTTCTTAATTTTTTTTTTTGTTATTTTCATCAACAGTATCCTACTGAGAGAGACCTTTATCAATGGGGTCCTTGGAAATTCTTGCTCTCTTTCCATCTTTTTTTCTCTTACCTTCATTCTCCCCCTTTTTTATACAAGTATATACGTATATACATCCCACCTTCCTGCTCCAACGACTTAAGCTTTCATTCTCTATCTCTCTTGTTGTTTACGTTCTCGGCCGTACACTCACTCGCGCGCGCGCGCCAAAAATACGGGATGAACCTTATATTCTTGTATTCGTGCAACGAAAGAGAGAGAGAGAGAGAGAGATGGAGAAGAAGAAAAAGAAAGAGGGAGAATATTGAGAGAAACGCGTGGAAGGAGAAATGCCAGTGAAGTGGTCGAAAGACGGTGTGTGTATGCGCTTGGCAGACGAATGTTTTTAACTCTGATGCTTACTCTTTAGATTCGGAAATTTTTGTTTCTTTTTTTTTCAATTTTTAAAACGCATATTTTGCAGTTTTCGTACATAATTGTTTATTGATTTCGTAATTATTATTATTGAGATGTTTACAATTACGATTTGGTTTTAAAAACCTGGTTTGTTTAAATTCAAATCTTGTTTTTATACATTAAAAACGAGTATTCAAAGTACGCTTTGCTATTGATTTAATCTTTGGGCTCTAGCACTGCGTTTTTTTTTTACATTTTCTGTTTAAAAATAAATTAAAACGTAATACAATATATTGAAGAAGGCACTTCATACTTTTACAAATAACAATATAACTTTGCAGCTTTAAGAGTATGTAAATAGTACTTGACAAGTTGACAATTTTTCACTGGAATATATTGGTTTAATATTTCAAAAATACTTTCTATGTTCTATAAAATATACTAATCACTTTTTACAGGCATCACACACGCTTGTATTAAAGACAGAGTTTTTATACTAGTTAATAAATAAAGAAATATTTCAATATAAGTATAAACTACTAAAACTATCATAACAAAAAATTGTATTTCTCATAGCTATATAAAAACTCACAACTTCAGCAAATAAACCATTGAAATTCATTGTTATTTTTATACTAATTGGAAAGAATTAGGAGATTAGAAAATGAATAAATTTAATATTTTTGACATTACTGTTTGAAAGTACTAAATGTCATGATTGTAAAATATTTCCTTGTTATAAATTTAAGTTTGTTAAAAAAATATTAATTATTTAAAAATTGTTTTCACACTTTTCAAAAGTGAATATTTATCTATTTCAATTTGTACTTTTTGAAATAGTTAATTAATAAATTCAATCATTATAAATATGTTTTGAAAAATTTAAAAACTCTTTCAATAATTACAATTTTTAGGCTGATTTATATATCCACCAGTGAGATTTGAATTTAAAATTTCAGCTAAATATTTTTATCTAACAGCTTATATTTATAAAAACTTAGAGCATAAAACGTGCTCTTTTGTAATTTTGCTATCTGCTTAAGTTACTAACATACAGATGCTTCAAGTCTGTCTTCGGCGTATTTTCGAAAAGAGCCGCCCTATTCTGTCCTTCTCCTTTCTTCACCCAGTGACCATAAACTCGGAAAGCACATCCGTCAATAACCTTTGAATGATATAAAATAATTCGATTTTTAATACTCACAAATTTTTATATTATTTTCAACTAACTATTTTGATATCATTTCAAACAAATATGTAAAAATGTCTTATTAATCTACCTTTTATGAATCAAGTACAAAATATTAAGAAAATGAAAAAATTTTGAATATTTAAAACTTACTTTTCTTAAAACCTTGATTCGATATGGATCTGTACAAGCCACTTGTATAGAGAGTGGCTCTGGTGTTGTATGGAGTCTCTTAATCCTTATTACTGCTCGAACACAAAGAATGGCCAGTTGAAACTTCTTCCTTGCATTGAACGACTTTGCTTTTAATTCCTGTAAAACATTCATACTTATGTTACAAATATGTATTTAAAATATTTTTCTAATTTTTAGATTAATTAAAGACAAACATTTAAAAGACTATTTCAAATTAATTTGCCAATCATTATTGATAAAGGACATGTATTACAAATTAAAGTTAAAGTTTTCATAAATTTTAGTTAAAGTTTTAGATACAATGAAAAATATTAATTAAAATTTTTAATTAATATTAAAAATAGATTGTTTAAAACCTTTTTCATTGCATCTATTTAATGTAAGCAAGTTATTGAACATACCAGGAAAAAAGTTACCTTTAATCCAATATATTTAAACATAAATGATGCAAACGTGAGCACAAATTTTTTCATGCAACATGAAATTCACAAAGTGAAGTAAGCTTGAAATATTAAAAGTAAAAATTAGTTATTAGTTGAATGTTACTGATTAGCATGTAAGCAATATATTACAGTGTGTTAATGTATGAAAGATTGTTTGTTAATTTTATTATTAAATGATAGTTGCTAAAATTTGATTGTTAAGTAATTTGGACCACATGACATGTTAGTAAAAAAAATTTACAAAAAATATATCAGTCAAGATCGACGAAAATTTACCAAAGCTAATTGTGATATCCGACTAAGACGTCGTGAATTAGAGGACAGAGAGCGTTTTAAGGGAGCAATGTCTTGATCCCACAGCTGTAATGTCAAATATGATGTGGGTATAGTTTTATAATACGTTTTTATAGTCAAAGCATTTTAAAAAATCTTTATGAATAGCATTTTATACAAAAAAAACAACTTTTAATTTAATAATCTTTATACCCATCAAATAAAAAGCATTTATATAGCAAAATGATTGATACCAAAATGTAAACCTTATAATAATAATAATAATAAAATGAAATTAAAGCATTGAATAAAATTGAATAAGAAGTGAACCATTAAAAAATATAGTGCATAATTTTTTTTAAATGAAAAAATAAATTATGTGCATATATAAAAATTCATTTTCAAAAACCTCAAGCAAAAGTAATACTATTATAATTATAAATCAAAAACTTACTACTGTGTGGAAAAATGAATGTTCTAATGCTTCTTTTATTGATATCCTTTTTGTTGCATCAACAACTAATAACTTACGAATTAAATCCTTTGGAGCCTCTGCAATAGTTTTTATTGTAAGATTTATACTTCAAGATTTATAAATACAATATCAGTAATGAAAAAAATTGTTTACCTGTAATGTCAGCCCATTCTGGTGAAGTAAATGAATACTTTCCTTCCATTATATTTCTAAGCATAACCATTTGTTTACGATGCCAAAAAGGTGGACACCCTACCAGTAAGGTAAACATAATTACACCACAAGCCCATCTATTGTAAAGAAAAAAAATAAAATAAAAAAACCATATGATGTTAACTAGACTGATAGAATACTTTTAATTGAACATACACATCTACTTCATAACTGTAACCCTCCGATTTTTCAAACATATTGCACTTCAATACTTCAGGTGCTAAGTATCCTGGTGTACCACATAGATCTGAAAATTTTAATATAAAATGAGTGTAACAAATATATTTTCTCATTCTTACAATTATAAATAAGTTTTAATTATTATAAAAATTACCATAAAGTCTGTCTCCTTGATTAATCATTTTGGCAAAACCAAAATCAGTAATTTTTACATTAAGATTATCATCTAACAAGATATTTTCTGGCTTCAAATCTCTATGTACAATTCCTTGATTGTGAATATGTTGAACTCCTTCAAAAACTTGTCTCATAATATAGCGAGTCTTCTTTTCTGACAGTGTTACAACGGAAGTCAAGTAATCAAAAAGCTCTCCGTTCTTACACAACTCAAATATCAAAAAGATAAATGTGTTAGATTCAAATACATCATGTAGTTCAACTGTAGATCAATAATATTTTATCACAAAATTACAAAAATAATTGTAGAATAACTTTAAAATTTATCTGTTTGTAAACTTACTTATGTAAGGATGTCCAGCCACCCTACGAAGAATTTGAACCTCCTGCATAGTAGCCTCTTTCATTGTGTGAGAATCAATGCCATCATGTGGCTCGCAGCTTATGTCTATGATTTTTGCTGCGTATTCTATACCTGTTTCTTTTTCTATACATCTTCTTACCGTAGATGAGATACCCCTAAAAAATTACAATATTTTATAAACTATAAAATTTGTAATTAAAATACTTAAATCTATTAAAAAACAACTTAATATTTTAGTGTATTAAAAATACTAACTAACAACATGATTTTTTAATGCCCATAAAAAGTTATTAAAAACCTGACAAATTTTACAAACTACTTGAATCGCAATTTGGCGCATTTATTTCCAACTATACTAACGGCGCGCGTTCAAGTCAACAATCAACTCATTCAATTACCCGTCAATAAAATCTCGCTAATACACAGTTACAAATTCATTGTCCGCTAAATCATAAAGAAACATATAATACTCAATCTAAAAAAAGGCCAAGCAGAATCAGCAGCTACCTATATATCTATCTAACGTTCTTGCAATATCGTTCATCATCAATTCCTTCATACCCGCGAAAATTACATAAGTTAGAGGTTAGGCGAGTTAATCCGAAACATCGCTTTGTCTTATTATCAAATGTTCATTAAATTTTCATAAACCAGTATATACCAGATAACTCACCGGTATATCTACAAAGATCGCTGATCAAAATGTCATATCAAACTTCTCTACAACATTAAATTCCTTACCTGCCGAGTATTTCCTTAGGCTCGTACTTGGCATAAAAACCCTTTGCTGCATCCTTGTCAGGCAGTAAATCATCTCCTTCATCCTTCGCCATTTCTTTCTTGGTCGTGAAAGATTATTGCTCTTGAATTTAACGTCCTTCTGGTGCTGACCTTTGATCAGCACCGTCTTTTATGACAAACGATAACAAATCAACAACAATAAAAAAAAAAAAGGTTATATGAGCACCTGAATGAAAATCTCACGTATCCATTTTCTGGGATCAAACTGTGACTCTGATATTATATTATTCAACAAAGCACCTTCGCGCGGTCAACCTTTCGCAAGTCACAAGTGTACAATGTACACTTTTATCTCTTTCTCTTTCTATCATATATAAGGTGCGATATATAATACGCAATTTTTATACACTACACAGCTGATCTGTTCGTTGTTCCCCGCGCGTCTTCTCAATAATAATAAATATACCCTTCTATTATAGTTGCATCTTACAGACGTAACTGTAAGTATAGCAGCACCTGTCACATACCTCGCGCGTACCAATAAACTAAAATAAAGCTCGCTCGAGCTTGAAAAGCTCTGGCGCTTATTGGCGGGGGCGACGGTTTTTGCCACAAACGGTTATAGGTAAGTTCGTCTGTAACCCAGCCCCTCCCCTTTTCCTTACTTTTGCTTACTTTATGTATAATGATATTTATGCCTGCTTACGTTTACATTTATAAAATTTAAAAGTTGAGCAATATCTTGAATTTTTACTTTATGGATGCCTTTTAGAAATTAAAAAGTTGTATTGTTGCATCAGCTTTTGATGTCCCAGGACTTGTAGGACCAACTCCTATCGTCATCTTTGTTTTTGATAAGGAAAAATAAACAGGATACAGGTAGTTAGTGTTTGTTAAATAGATTAGGACTGCACCTGGCAGAATGGAAAACCAAACTAACAGAAATTGTTAAAAGTGAAATTATCTCAAGGATAAAATTTAATTCATTTTGTAAAATAATAATGAACATAATTTTTTTTATGAAATAGGAAAAATAACTAAAAGCATAAAATTAAAAAAAAAAAAAATTATTCTCACATTACAAAACAAAAATACCAAACAAGAATTTAAAAGCCTATTAAAATGAAAAAAACAACAAACAAACAATTCTATCATACATATATGCATATTTCCAATAACAACAAAGAAGCATTTAAAACCAGTTTTAAAAAACCCTCACGACAACTTCTTCCACTTCTCTTCATCAACATAATTCCACACACATACCTACATACAATGAATATAAAAACAAACCAAAAATAGAATAAGACAACCATCGCTATAAGCTGCAGAGCGAGCGCTGCTGTTGCTGCTGCTGCAAAAATCGAACAAGCTTTTATTCATCAGTTGCAAATTCGGAGTTTGACGAAGTGCAGCAGGGAAAAGAATTGCATTTGCATCCCACGGCGACGGCGCCAACTTCGCTCACGTGCCCACACAGGCGCTTCTGCGCCGCAAAACATCATGGCCGGCGATTAAAGTTAAAGCCGGGAGAGAAGCTGCGTGCGTGCGTGCACAACTATATATATCTATAACACCTACACCTTATATATCTATATAGGTATATAAAAATCTAGTGTGTGATCATCATCAGCAGCAGGGAGTGCAGCAGTAGCAGCAGCGTGTGTGCATGTCGTCCTGCGCTGCATAAGCAGCTCTGCAGCTCAGGGCACCGCCGATGGAGCTGTCACGTCTTCTTACACGTTATAGGGTCCTTCTTGGACCTGGACCCAAAAGACTTGCTCACCAACAGACGGCTAGTTACATCAGGTAGAGACTTATTGTTTTTTTCTATTTGTACCTATTATTTATAAACCGGCTTATAACCAACACAACGTTTGAGTTACGTAAAAATTTTTACTTTGTTGGTCGGGTGATTGTAAGTCTTGCCTGCATAACCTGTTTTTAGATCAAGTTTGTTGAAGGAGGATTTGTTTTTATTTTGGAGTTTGATCAAGTTTTTTGTTTATGATTTGATGTTTTTATAGGTTGTCCGAAGTTGGCAAGCTCGAAACACCAAAGCTACAAGGAAATTATGAGACAGGACAGCTTATACTTCACCGAGTATTCGGATACCGGGGTGTCATACTATTTCCTTGGCTGGCCCGAGTTTTTGACAGGAATTTACCTAATAAACAGGATGGGTAAGAGTATTTTTGATTATTTTTTATATTTTGTGCTGGTTGCGCTTTTTCGAGAAGGATATACATTGTTTATTTACGTTCCAAGAATATTATCGGCTATTACGTTGTTTATCGAATTTTGTTATTGCGTTATGTGTTTGCAATACTTGAATTAAGAATTTTTTATGTAATATAATTTTTGTCATAAAATAGTTGATAAAAAGTGTTGATTTTACAAATCTTAATTGACTTTATTACAGTTTTTAACTATTCTAATTTAAACATTTTTAATTAATGTTAGACATGAGAATGGCAACTACAACGGAGTAGGAAAAGAAGTAAAAGCTAAAACTCATACATTTTATCAAGTGTTGATTGATCAGAGGGATTGTCCTTTCATTGTAAGTACTTTTAAAATCATACAAATATTGAAATAGCAATATTATTTTTATTTTTTGCAAAATTATAATATATGATTATTTTAAATTTTATAGAGAGCACAAACAGAATCGGTTACTTTCCTTGGAAATCATGAAAGCAGTAGAAGTCTATATGCAATACCAGGACTTGACTACGTAGCTCATGAAGATATCCTACCTTATAAGACAAACGAGAAGCCTGCATTGCAACATGAACTCTTTGACAAATTTTTATCTTATCACCCTGAAAGAGATCCACCATTTGAAGCTCAAGATACTTTGCGAGCATGGCAAAAGAAGAACCATCCTTGGCTAGAATTGTCTGACGTTCATAAAGAAACGACAGAAGATATTCGAGTTACTGTAATTCCATTTTATATGGGATGTAGAGAAAGTCAAACCACCTCTGTTTATTGGGTTAGTTTTAATTGTATATAAAATATTAATATTTCAAAATAATATGCCTAGAAAAAATAATTATATCTATGATGTATTTTAGTGGAGATATTGCATAAGATTGGAAAATCTTGGTGAATTGAGTGTACAGTTAAGAGAAAGACATTGGAGGATATTCAGTCTATCTGGTACCCTTGAAACAGTCAGAGGAAGAGGAGTAGTTGGTCAGGAACCAGTACTTTCACGAACTCTGCCAGCTTTTCAATACAGTAGTCATGTTAGTTTACAAGCACCCAGTGGACACATGTGGTAAATACATTAGGATAATTAAAAGCATGTATAATTATGAGAATTTTTATTTTAATATAATATTTATTGCAGGGGAACTTTTCGAATGGAAAGAGAAGATGGACACACGTTTGACTGCAGAATACCACCGTTTTCCTTAGAATCAAAAGCAGATGAAAACACAACACCCAATGCAAACACATAAAAAAAAAGCAAAACGAAATTTGATTGATAAAATTAATTTGAAACTTGAAACATAAGTCTGTCTCAGTATAATAAATTTTAAATGCCATGATTATTACTCCTAAATAAACTGTACATAACTTTGTAGGTGTGTTGTGATAAAAAACTAAAATAGAGTAGCTGATAAATAGAGTAGCATACAATTAAACTTTGTAAGCTCTGTAACTGTAAGTTAGTATAGTAAAACACAAACACAGCGTTCATTAAGTTTCACTTAAATATTTTATTTATTTAATAAATCTACAAATAAAATGTAATGAACACTAAGCTTTACATTGATAAATATGGTATTAGAAAAATTGCATTGTCCATCTTCTAACTGCGATAACGAATAGAAAATAAAAGAAAGCAATAAATGTAAATATTTCAAAGCGATATGATAAAATTAAAAATTTTTTTTTCACCTTTATAATCATATACTTGCAATACACCACTTTTTTATTTAAAAAAACGTTTAATAATTCTACCAGAAGATGTCACTAATATCGATTTGCGGCATCTTTGTTGTATAGCGGTCTTCAGCTAGCATATATATACATAAACCGAAACCCAACCCACCGCCAACGCCAACTTTCTCTTTCCACAGAGAGGAGAGAGAAGAGAACCTACATATACATATATACACCCCGTGTAAAAGGAAGGTAGCTGTGCTTTGTATAAGAGGGGCGCGTTTTGTGTGTGTTTCACCAGCAGCAGGCATAGCAGCAGCAGCAGTGCGGCGTCGGCGGTGGACTCAGACCGATCTCTTCATACTTTCCATACTAATATAAAAAAAAACTTTTACTCTTTCACCCTGAATCGTTTTCCTTTATATTTAAAGCGATACACGTATCGTACGTGTCTTCATCATCATCAACATCTCAACAACAGCAGTTGTTCATCGTACGGCCGGCCGCTACTACAACTACATACTTACCAAACATCTTCATCATCATCAAAAAAACGCACCGGTTTGTCAACATTGGCTTCAGCACCCGATAACAACCAGCAGACATACACGATGGCTGCCAGTAAGTATTATATATGTACAATACATACTTTTTATAAGAAAAAAACCGGGTGGTATAGGTCTACTTTATATAGGTACACCTATAATATGTGTATATACGTATATGCGGGTGTATGAGACAGCTGCATATATATTCACACACAAGCCGCCATGTATCCCTTCAATATAAAATCCAAAAAAAAAAATTCGTCCAAAAAATCCTATTTTCTTTAATCTATTTAAATCCAAGGTTATTTCTTTAAAGCTATATAGACGCTGTGAATATATTCATAACTGTAAATACTGCTTAATTTTTCTTTATTTTTTTTTTTTCGGAGTTTTGTGTGTGCTCCGGTTCTTCGGCACGCCCGGAGAGTACATTTCTTCTGTGTTTCGTCAACGCCGCGAGAGCGAACGATGAGGAGGAGGCGTCGCCGTTTGCTTGCTGCTGCGTTGCAGCTGGGCAATGCACGTATATATAGAAAGAGGCCTTTTTCTTTCTTTCTCTCTTTTTCTTTCTCTTTCGAAGTTTTTTTTTTTTTTTTTTTTTTGGGTCCTACAAAATCGGGTCCTGTATACCTACCTCATACCTGAGAGCTTTATGCTCCTACTTATACTGCACTCTTGCTTTTACTTTCTTTTTTTTTTCTTCTTCTTCTTGCTCCTTTTAAATTTAATCAATGTATTTACAATCAATATAACACTTATATCTTTTTTTTTCAAGTGCTGATACAAAATATACTTATGTATAAAAAATATGTTTTCATTATTTGACGACTACAATTTTTTTTTTCTTTTCTTTTTGTTATTCAAGTGGCCCGCTTATGTTGTTATAATGTGTGTGTTATTCTCTCGAACCCCCATCAGTTTCGTTTCAAAACTGATCAATAGCCCCAAGCCTTTTAAAGACGATAAAAAAAAGAGAGAAAAAATAAAAAGAAAGAAAGATTTAATGAGCCGAGAAATTAACCTCTCTCTCTCTCTTTCTTTCTCTCGTCGTTTTCAATAATAAACCGGTGTTCTTTCACACACACACACATATGCGTCTACATATATAATGTAAAACTATAAAAATTCTACTTTAAATGAACCTCTTTCTTTTTCTCCGCATTAGAGATATATTGATGGTATAAGAGTAATAGCCGCTAACCATTTATAAACAGCATCTTATTTCAAATTTACATTTGTAGAAATGAGAATATTCGTTTTTTTTTTTTTTTTTAAAAAGCTACATATAATTAAATGTATATGTTTCTTTAACAAAGCAAAAATAATAAACTTAAAAGTCTGTGGAGTATGTTAGTAGATAATATCGGTTTCTCAGTCATACAATTTTTATATTTTTTTATTTTCTTTATGTCTGTAATGTTATTCTTCTCTTTTACACAAAATATAAATTTTGCTGTTTTTTATTTTTCACTTTTTATTTTTAGCCGCAATTGCACATATGTATGACTTATAACTATAATAACTATAAGCGACTCAATATATCCTGTTTTTTTTATTTATCGCGAAAATCCACAAATGTTTATATTACTTTTGTCAAAGTATCTGAAAATAAATCTTGTGGTTTTTAAGACTATTTTTTTTTTTTTGTTATCAATTTTATCGTAGTTTGCGGTTTATTTAAATTCATTTTCTTTTTTACATATCTAACAATAAAATATAAACTCCGGTTTACCAAATTCCGGAGCAATATTTTTCCTATATTAAAAAACAATTCATTGTTACTCAAAACCCAAATGTATCGTCATACTCATACTTCACTAATTCAACCCTCTTATCATTTATCACATCAAAATAGAAAAAAAAATAAAAAAAACTGAACGTATAGTCCCGATAATACAATCACACACTCGTATATAGCCAATTGAGTTGCCAGTATAAGCGCAAAAAGTACAACGATCTCTCTTTTTTTCATCTCATTCTTTCTTTCTTTCTCTCTTCCTCTTGTTGTTGTTTGTTTTTTTTTTATTTAAAAACAAAGCGTTGCAGCAGCAGCTCTTTCTCTTTCTTTCTCGTAAAGCGTCGCCAATTGTCGCGGCTGCACAAAGAAGATAAAAGCCGGATAACCTTGTGCTGTGTCTACTCCTCCTCCTCCTTTTTCTTTTTCTTATGTGTATATACATGCAAAGCACACACACACAATTCATGTATTTAAATATATAAGTGTATACTGTGATGGTCATATGTGTGTATATACTTTTAAAGTTCAAACACCGCACCCGCAGATTTTTTTTTCAAAATCAATTTTTTTTATTTTTAGATAGGGCCCTTTATATATTTTTAAATTTTAATTTTCACGGAAATAATATCGGTTGTTATGAGTTTTGTTAAAAGTTCAAAAGAAAAAAAAAAAGGAAATCGTTCGATATAGGTACCTACATACCTTATGTTGTGAAAGAGAACGAGAGAGTTTAAGAGGCGTGAAAGCGATTCGAATTTTTTTTTACGACATACACGTATATATGTGTACATATGTGTGTATGTGTTTTTTATGTGTATGTATGTATGTGCGTGTGGTTATTGGAATTTGCAGGAGAAGCACACGAGTTGAGTCAAAGAGAAAAGGAAGCAGTTTTTATTTTTGAAATTGCTGAGTTTCGGGAAAAAGTTTGCTTTATTGTTTTTTTTTTTCGGCTTACGCGATTATTCTAGGACATAAAGCAGCTGACGAGTACAATGATCCTTTTTTTTTCTTCTTTCTTAATATTTTAGTTTTATTTTTAACAATTTCTAATAGATTTAATATTAAGAAAGAAATACACGCAACTGTTATATATTAATACAAAAAATATAAAGAAAATTTTTCTTTTTAAAAAAAAATTATGATTGCAAAGAAACCATATAAAAGGATACTTGATATAGAATTGATAATGGATATTATTTATGATAGACATGAAATATAAAACCCTACTTGTGTCTCGACTTGATAATAACTGTGCTTCTCTTCTTGGCTCAAACTTTAAACACATAACATGCACATACAATCAAAAGATGATACTTGTCATACGATCGCTTATATATGTGTTTATCATAAGTCGTGATAAATGATAAGCGTATGTTGATATACATCATCTTTTTTTCAATTCATATCCAATATATGTAAGCGATCTTTATTATTAGAAAAAATATATCACAGCAACTATTATAGCTTAAAGAAAAGAAATCTTTTCCTATTTTAATATTCCCTTCAATTATATTATATGCAAAATAAAATAAATTAAAAATATATAATGATTAAATACATAAACTAATCGCAATAATTTCAATTTTTTCTTATCTTTTATTTTTGTTGGATTAGCAGCAGGTGTCCTAAGCAAGGACATTATCAGTCAGATGCGTAAACAATTTTACGCTGAACCAAGAAATATTCAAGCTCAAAACGTATGCGCTCGAGTTGATCCATTGGAAGCATGTGTATCGCGTCGTTGCGTTGAAAGTACAAATCACGTATTCCAACATAAGATTGAAGGTGAAGCTAAACCAGTTACAAATCAAAAAAGCAGTGGTCGATGCTGGTTATTTGCTTGTCTCAATGTTATTCGTGTGCCGTTTATTAAACAGCATAATCTTGAGGAATTTGAATTCAGCCAGACTTATTTGTTCTTTTGGGATAAGGTATTTTATATACTTAAACTTCCAATTTTAATTTATAAAGAATATATTTATGTAAAATTTTTATAAATTTAATAAAATAAAAATTATTTTTTTTATGTTACAGATTGAACGAAGCAACTGTTTCCTTAACAACATTGTGAAGACAGCAAAAAGAGGTGATGCACTTGATAGTCGAGTTGTACAATTTTTACTCTCTGATCCCATACAAGACGGTGGACAATGGGACATGGTAGTCAATCTGATCAATCGTTATGGTTTGATGCCTAAGGTCTGCTTCTCAGAGACTTTCTGTAGTGAAGCTTCGGCTAAGCTTAATGCTTTACTGAGAAGTAAGCTGCGCGAGTATGCTCAGGCGCTGAGGGGACTTGTGGATGCTGGTGCTAGTGATTCTGAGGTAATGATATTTTTTTCAAATTATTTTTGAATCATATTAATTGTTTGTTAATCTGTGTATTCTTTTTTATCTGTAGATCCAGCAACGCATCATCGATCAAATGACCGTCATTTATCGGATAGTCGGTATCTGTTTGAGTATACCACCGGAAACCTTCACCTGGGAATACTATGACAAATCTAAGACCTACAACAGCGTAGGACCCGTTAGTGGTATCGAGTTTTACGAGAAGTACGTCAAGCCGTACTTTAACGTTGATGACAAGGTTTGCCTGGTAACGGACCCTAGGCCTAACAATCCATTTGGCAAGCTTTACACAGTTGACTGTCTTGGTAATATGGTTGGTGGACGTGATACCATTTACAATAATCAACCTGTTGAACTACTGATGGAACTCTGCGCTAAGAGTATCAAGAGCAACGAAGCTGTATGGTTTGGCTGTGAAGTATCCAAACGGTTTACCATGAAAAATGGCATTGAAGATATCACTGCACATGATTACAATCTTATGTTTGGTACTGATGTACAGATTGTACTTTCTAAGGCTGATCGATTGCTTTATGGCGAGTCAGCTATGAGCCATGCTATGGTCTTCACTGCTGTATCCTACAACGTAAGTTTTATTACTAAATTCAGTTTTATGATTTTGTTTTGAGATCCTACAATTTTTTAAGTTGATTAAATTGTATTTTTGTTCTTTTATTTTTTATTTTTAGTGTAAATTTAAATAGATTAAACTAATTTGTAGAAAATTTTAATATTAATTTTTGTTTTTTTATTTTATTACAGAAAGAAGGAAAAATATCTAAATTCAGAGTTGAAAATTCGTGGGGTGAAGACCGTGGAGGAGATAAGGGTTATCTCGTCATGTCGTCTGACTGGTTCAGTGAGTTCGTTTTTGAGGCAGTAATTGACAAGAAACACGTACCTGATGAGGTGCTGCAAGTTTTCAAAGAAACACCAATTATCTTGCCTGCCTGGGATCCAATGGGCACACTTGCTCAGTGATAAAATTATAAGACTAATATTTGTATACATTTATTAAGAAATTTATAATTGAAAAAATTAATTATACAAAAACAAATTAGCTGATTTTACATCAAGCAAAACCTTTTTAATAGATTTTATATGCAAAATTTTGGTACTTGAAAAAAAATAAATAAATAAAAATAGATAAACTTAATCGCATTTTAAATAGCTAAAAATGTAATGTTGAAAAACTCAAAATTAATTTAACATTTTACAGTTAGGATTTTAAACTTTATAAATGCAACTTTTTTATAACTGTGAATGCTATGTAAATGAAGACATGCATTAAATGTAAGGTTTTTAAGACATAAGGTTTAACGTAAACATTTATGGTGCATTTCATAAGTTGTGAAATATACTACATTTAAAATAAAATATAAAAATTAAATTTTAAATTTATTGTATGATTTTTTTTTTAATATAAAATCTTGATGAAGCAAATAAAAAAGACTATACTTTGAGAAAATATGTTTTATTTATAAATTACTTTTTTTTTAATCTAAAAATAATGATTGTTTATATATAATCAACTATTTAGTTGTTTCATTCTGTTTTACCCTCACATTTTAACAATATTTTAACTTTGCCCAAACACCTTGACGCATCCTTTGCAGTCCCACCAGCTGAGGATCATCTAATCTCAAATACAATTGAAATTGTTTCACAAATGTTTCAAATTTATTGTATGATTTTTTTTTTATTATAAAATATTGAAAATGCAAATACAAAAGACTATATTTTGAGAAAATATGTTTTATTAGTAAATTACTTTTCTTAATTCTAAAAATAATCTTTGTTTATAAATAATTAATAATTTAGTTGTTTCATTTTCTGCTTTTTTCTTACATCATAACAATATTTTAATTTTGCCCACACACCTTGACACATCTTTTGCAGCCTCACATCTTTATCACTAATTGCAAATTTATATATTTTTCTTATCAAATGCTTCGCAATCTTAAAATAGCCTTGTTGTAATAAACTTAATGCAGCATACAACTCACAACGAGCCACCAACTGAGGATCACCTAATCTCATGGATAATTGAAATTGTTTCACTGATATTTTTCCTGCTACTTTAGCCTATTAATTTTATGGTTGCATCAGTTTAAAATTTTTTATGATATCAAGCTTTTAATTCAATATTGAACTTACACAATAATCAAACTGATCTCCTAAAGCTGAAAAAGCACCGCCTAAAGTTGATAGCCATGACATTGCATGATCTATTTCTTGTCGCTCCAAAGCCATTCGAGTCATTTTTTCATTCCTAATGTATATAAAATAATTTAAAAAAATAATATTTTGTTGAAACTATAAAACAATATTTAAAACGTCCATTGCACTAACCAGTTATAATCTATATATTGGCAATGTGGTGTTCTTAATTGAATTAGTATCACAGGATTGGCATCAAATTCTCCAAGTTTCAATTTAATAAAGTGGACAAGCTTATTGACTGCAGATTTTCTATAAATATGTGAACGATTCATAGTATGCATATAAACAGAAATAAGATATGCATTAAATCCCATTTTTCTTAACGGTACTGGTAAAAACTTGATTTTTTCTTGTTCATGATCACAGAGTGTAGTTGTTTTTTGATTTTTAATTTGTTCTGCTATGTCAATACTTTTATATTGACAAATAAACTGTTGTGAAACAACAACATTATCATAAACTGACTCTTTTTTATGAATTATTAACCTTATTTGAAAACTCATGTTTACATGTGATTATCAAATTTGAAGGTTAAATTAAATTGATACTATATACAAGGTTTTAGAAATATATTTTACAAATGCATCTTATTAAAAATTAACAACTAGCTATTGTATATTAAGTCCTTTCATATTTTTAGCATACAAATAATATATTTAATTAAACTTTTCCGGTTATGAACGTTACACATTCTGAATGTGTACTGCTACATTGATATACTAAAATAAGTTAGGCCAGCACAGGTAAAGTTATATCTTCTCAAATTTGAAGAATTTAAAAATTTTAATTCAAGTGTTCAAATTTTTTAAAAAACTTTAAAATTAATTTCAAGATATTTCTAATTTGCAAGGGATTTATTAGTTTTAATTATTATGTAAATTATTCTATCAAAATTATTCAAACTTTGTCATATTGAAATATATATGTATTATAAGAAATTTACAAAAATGGAAGCAAAGTAATTGAAATTGGAATATTGTATTAGGAAATGATTGGGTTATTAATGTAACAATGTGTAAATAAGATTCATAAATTTTATTTTAAAAAAATAATTGCTAATTAAATACAAAATTTTTTTTTCATTTTGAACAAGGAACAATTGTATTTAATAATAAAATCAATACTTCATTCGCACGTTTCGACTAGAATACCTGGTGAATATTTTCCTTGTTCAAAATTTACAATACATAAAGTAAAATGTTTAACGCAAAATGATACTATTTTATTTTACTATTGGCATTGATTTTATAAATCAGTATTGGTATACAATTTTGAACGCAGACATTTCTTCTCTCTACCATTTATAAGATAAAGAAATTTTTGTGAGCTAAACTTTAACTTCGAATTAGTTCACAATTAAAGAATTAAAAAATTAAATTTAAAGAATTAACAGAATTATAGCAGCGATTCATTAGAATCGTATATGAGCTAGACTAACCTTCGAAATAGTTTTTAGATATTTTAAATTAATTTTAATATAAGAAATTATTATAAATTAAATTGATTTAGATTATAGAATTAGAAATTATGAAGTAGCGATTCTTAAGAATCTTGTTTGAGCTAGATTTCAACTTCGAAATAGTAAAAAGAATATTATGATTCGAAGAATCATATGGAACCTGGTTCCAAAAATTTAATAGAATGAAAATTATAGTAATGATTCTTTTCGAATCTTAAGTGAGCTAGATTTCAACAAAGAAATATTATTAAGAAATTATTAAGAATTATAGAATTATAGCAGAGATTCTTTAGAATCATTTGTGAGCTAGATTTCAACTTCGAAATACAATTAGAGTTATTAAATTATAGAATTATTTTATAGAATATTATACGAATTGTAAGAAGTTTAAATTAAAGAATTAGAAGAATTTTATATTAAAAAACCTTTTCGGTTTCGTCGAAACGTGCGTATATAGTATTGACTATGCGAACGTTTCGATATTACCAAAATTTAAGGTTTTGTGTAATTCAGAAAATTACTAAATAGAAGTAATCAAGAAAGAAAAACCTGGTTTTACTGTAACCAGGTAATTAAGTCGAAACGTTCGCATAAAGTAAAATTTACATGATATAACCAGTAATTACACCTAGAATTTTCCACGAACGCAGATAGGTAACTTCGAGCTGAAGACAGCACTTGGTGATCTTCAGAGATAGTGGCAACTGGATTAACTTTGTCAGTTGGAGTGCCATCGTTGATATCATTGTCCATTGAAAGTAATAACCCAGGTAAATTCTAGTGGAAGATGGCACTCAGTGATCTTCAATGATAATGGCAACTGGAGTGTCACCGCTGAGGTCATCGTTTGTTGAAAGAAACCTATAGAAGCACAAATTTGGATTAGTACTAGATCATAATATAATTGAATTTCATACATCAAAGTGAAACGAAAATAAACTAATTTCAATGTTTTCTAGTAGTATTAAAATTAATTTTTTAGATTTAAAAACTAGATAATTATTCTGTAAATTTAAATACTTGAAAATTAAACTTTATGTGTATTTATAAATTTAACAATGAATACAATACGATAAATATTCAAAATGAATTATTTATTATTTCATTGAAATCTTACGTTGAATATTAAATATTGAAAAATAGACTTGCTAAAGAAACTAATAACGAATTTATAGAAAAACTAATTCATTAAAAATATGTATTTCATATAATGCAATTTTACACACAATAGACATGTTAAACATACTCGAGAATCACCAATAATCAAGATTGGAATCATGAATCACCAATGTAAATTTTTTGTTAATATATTATAAACATCTTCAAAGATATATATTATAAAAAACAGCACGTGCATCTCAATTCATAGAAATACATGACATCAAAAATTAACAAAATTACTCTAAGATACAAAAGTGTAATGTAGCATAGTTATTTTATCTAAATTACACAATCATATTTAATATTTTTCTAAATTCACAAACAAAAATTTAATTTACAATAAAAATTCTTAATAATGTAACAAACGTAAGTAAAACGAATTTAATGCAAATTTAACTGTTATCTCAAGAATAATTAAACCCGACAAAAAAATAAAAGAAACTAGTGGAATTTTCCTAGTAAAAAGATAAAAATCTTACCTTTGCAACAAAGAAGATGACGCAGTTGCTTCGTCCATGGCGTTGAAAGAAATTCCAAGAGCTTCTCGAACATACAGCAAGACATAGTGGAAGTTGATTTCAAGCTTCCTCGTGGTCGGTCATGACCGCGTGCCTCACGCCATGTTTGAAGAAAGCGTTGGAGAGACAAGCCGCTCAGCGTTGCTTTTTTCACGTGCGTGCAACAACGGCGGCGACGCACACTAACCTCGTGCGTTTGTCCATTGATCGCCGGTCATCCTTAACCAAGGACGAAGATGCCGGCAGGTCGAAGAAACGTAGACATCACCACTGGACAACGGCATCAGGATGCCATTGATGAGTAGAAATGGACACCGTCGTTGTCGAGCCGGTATTGCCTCCACCTCCTGGTAGAGACTGCGGCCTCACTGCGCCAAGTTCGAGAAGCCATGGAGAGCGCCGGGGACGAAGTGGACGAGTTCGAGCGCGCTCCTGCCTTTTATGCACTCGCCCCTCTTGCCGGCATTAGCTTCTCGCCGCTTCCAACGCTTGTTCCGATTGGTCGAACGCTTGACGAGCGGCCAATCATATTTGCTTCTGTATGCGCGCGCAGTTGAGTTTGAGAGCGGCGAGCGCCCTCCGAACGAAGAAGGCCTGCAAACGTGGCGGCAAAAATGAGCGCGCGCTGATGCTGCTGCTGCTCTCCTCTCCCCCATCAACGAAAAAGAGAAAGAGAGAGAGACTGCAGTGGCCGTTGTAATGAAAAGAATGGACGCTTTGCTTATGCTTATGGCTACATTGCAGTGCTAATTCAAAAGAGAACTACGACCCCCTCCTTTTCTTCTAGAAAATTCAGCAACGGTTGATCTTCTTTACTTTTTTTCCCTCTCCTTTTTTGGGTCGTTTATTCTTTGACCTGCTTCTATATCTATTTTGCCTGCAAAATCTATGCGTTTGTATTTATGAGAAAAGCAGGGTCAAAGAAATTTTGCTTGCGGGGTCAAGGGGGATTACATTATTTTTTCCTTGAAATTTTAAATAGGAATACCTAGGTACAGCTACCTGCAATATAGCCGTATTGCTTCGTGTTGAATTTTTGACTGTCCTTGACAAAATGTGCTAATTTTGTTTTATGCGTTTACTTGTATTTTTTAATTAATTTATCTTGCTTTTTATTAAATATATGCAAATCATCAATTTAAATTTTGAAAATAAATAAAAAAAACTATTGTATTATTTTAATAATAATCAAAAATTACTTAGACTATAGAATTTGAATTTCTTTTTATCATGTTCGCCTACTTTGTTTTTTTTACATTTGGATGTTTATTAATCACGTTGTATCGTGTTGCAAAAAAACACGAGGCAATATTTTATCTCTTTTCTAGAATTTACAGATGGCGCTTCAATGCTAAAATTCAAATGTATTGATTTTTTTTATTAAGTCATAAATGAAAATTTTTGTTAAAAATAATATTGTCATTGAAAACAATAGTTATAATCATACATATAATTTTTTCCTTAATTTATTGAAAAACCTAATTTAAATAATTGTTGTTAACTATACATGTTGAATAATTTAAAAATCGCAATGCATCGAATAAGTCTTATTGAAAATATTCATTTATAAATATTCATAATTTTTATTTCATTAAAAGTAAAGCCAAGAAAGTTCGATATATATCCCTGTACATGCATACAGCATGTATCAACTTGTAATAGCACGTGGTTCGAAAAAAAACGTTAAAAAATATTTATTATGCATGCCATAAATATTATAACAAAAATTCAATTAATTCTTTCAAAAAACATAAAATGATTTATCCAAAGCACATAAATCTATTGCAGCTATCAATTATTAATAATTTAGCAACTTTTTATTAAATTGGAAAAGATGATGAAGTGAGGGAAAAGAGACGCTCTCATATGTATAATGCTTTTTTTTGCTATTTTTCTAACTTATAGAAATTCCAAGAGATAAGAAGACGCACGCTGTACGAAATAGTTTCGAAATATCGGGTGACCCTTCATTGACCTTCCCCCTAAAACAGACGCTACCTATACCTATTATATAGAAATGCTTTGAATGTAGGTAAACTCGTTCATTCACACGCGTATATAGCATATCTACACCTATATATATATATATATATATTATATGCAGAGTTCCAGAGTCGCACGTGCTTATATATTCGTATGTATTTGTGCGTGCATATGTGAGAAAAGGCGGCAAAGGTAAGATTTACCTCGATGCCGTTACATATCCAAGGTGTATGTACAAATTTACACGATTTGTTTTTGGGTAAATGAATTTTTGAAAATAAGTTCATATTGTTGTGCAAGGAATTTCTTTAGTAGTAAATGTACATTCGAGGAAATTTGGTTGGAAAAGTTAAAGGTTGGATGCATTGGTATATAGTGGACGCTTTTGTGAAATATGACACTATTTATTTCTAAGAAATTTATATACAACTTATAGATATTATAGGCCTCTTGACGCTATGACGATATTTTAAAGTTTTTATTTAATAATTTACGCTTAAAAGATTATGTGATTTACTATCGTTCACGTGTTAGATTTCAATCGAAATATATGTATGTGTATGTATATAATACAAAACGATTGACTTTTTTGTTCAAGATAATTTTAAGCCCGCAAAAGAAGAAATAAATAGATTATTTAAATAAAATATTCCGATCTATATTGGAATATTTTTCTTTTTAATTCTGTTTTTATAAAAAAAACGAACAATTAACGATAAACAATTTTTTATTGTAACATTGATTTTTATTATTGACCTGATGCGAAATTTGAACGTATAACTTTTAATAGCATATTGTATTATAATAGCTTGTGTGTGTGTATATGCATGCACGCAGTTATATATTTTCTTATCGTATCATAACACATAAGCACGTTTAGTTTATCAATCGTGCAGCTTAGATTTCAAAGAAACGATCTCTCTGGCATTCTTTTTTAACTTGCATATATACGTAACTGTCGCCAAGGGCGAAAAAGTATATATAAGTTTTAAATATAAATTTGGATTTTTCAATTTTATTTTAAATTCTTAATTAACTAATGAAAATTTTAATTAAAAAATGTTAATTAATTTTTATTCTTCATTTATTTATTGTAATTTAAATAGAAAAAAAAAGTTTTGTAAATTTTCATCGCATATTGTATTTATAGTAAATAGTATAATTTGATATAATACAAACGAGAAATGATACATGAAAAAAGGTAATTAATAACAAAAAGTTATTTATATAAAATTACTAGATTCATCAGTTGGCATTTCTAGACTTTGCCAAATAAATTCAGTCTACTCGGCGCCTAAAAGACCTAAAATCATAAAATCTCATACATCTTACTAAAAAATAATATCAATTTAAATCTTACGTGTCCGTCATGTTATATTACATCACGTATGTTATGACAAATAATTGTAAATTGCGTATTAAAACAAAAAAAAAATAAAAAATAAATAAAAAAATTAGTAGATATAGGTAGCAAGATTTTAGAGAAAAAACTAAAGCAATACCACGTGCTCTGTAAATGCGTTTGTCGTTAAACAATACATTATAATCATTTTTTTAAATTTGACCGTTTGATTTTTCATACCAGAAAAATAAATCACCTAAAAGTCATGTATATATTTATGAAACCAAATCATCATTAGGTCCTTTGCATACCAAATAATATCATTGCTCTATCCTGCATATATACCTATAAATATACAAGCGGTACAAGCGCAGCTGCGTGCCGCATGTGCTCGATTGCAGTGTAAGAGAGGGAAAAAAGAAGAGAGGGTTCACACACCCTGTAGGATAGTTGGTTCCAACTGCAATCCCTCCGCCTTTGAAGCAATCTCAATTCTCAATTGTTAAACTTTAAGAGTGATGTGTCACGAGTAGGTAGTAGGTGAACGCGCAACACTCTGTACGAGGAATGTGCGATATTTGTAAAACTAATATCGATCTAACATCGATAATCGATATATTGGTTTATTTGTTAGTATACTTTTATTATATTTTATAATTTATTATTTTTGAAAATTAATAAGTTAAAACGATAATCCAAAATTGTTGTTATTGCTATTAAATGCATTTTTAAATTTTTTTTAAACCTTTGGACTAATTCATTAAAAAAACTTTTTCTTAAATTAAAAATAATAATTTTCACAGCAATATTAAAAATGTTTACTTTTATATATAGATATTAAAGCTATCATTATTCTAGTTACGCAGTAAATAACATTTATTTTTTATTAGTAAAGTTAAAATTTTTGTATAATATAATAGCTTTACTTATATATAGAGGTAAATATTTTTCAAAATTTATTTTAAAGTAGAAGAATTTCTACACTTATATTTAATTAATTTTTAATGTGCCTATAACGACTTAAATGTCGATCTCCCATTAGTCATATCTACAAAATATCCAAAACTTTACTTCTCAATATTAGCGTCTCCCAGCACATTGTACATTTTTCGTTGATGTTTGCTTAGCGTGTAGCGTACAGTCTGTATCAGTCTTTTCGTGAGAGTAGTCTTTAGTTATGTGCAGAATACATCAACTAATAAAACGAAATCACAGACATTAACCGGTTTTCAGTAATACAATCAAACGTTAAATAGCAATAAACATTAACTATTTTTAAAATTACGGTATTTTTGCTATTTTGGTTTGATAAATACTTATAAGTGCTAATTATAAAAAAGATATATATTTGTATATTGTGTAACAGTGTGAGTGTTTATATGTACATTTGTGTAAATATTTATAAAAAAAATCAATAAAAATGCAATTACATCGTATTATTTGTGACAAATTACTAAGAGGATTCTTAATACGATGGTGGGCAGCTGTTGGTTTTGGAGCACTTATTATGGTTACTGCAGGTGTTTCGGCAGCAATTTTTCCTCGTCTTGTTAAATTTATTATTAATATGGAAATTTCCTTAAAAGAAGATGGAACAACGTTTAAATGGTGGAAAAATCCTCCTGTAACCCCTCAAATGCATGTGTATATATACAATGTTACAAACGCAGATGAATTTCTCAATAATGGTCACAAACCTGCTTTACAAGAATTGGGACCTTATGTTTACCTTGAAACCTGGGAAAAAGTTAATGTTAAATTCAATTCAAATGGAACTGTAACTTATAATACCAAGAAAACTTTCATTTTTTCTGAGGAATTATCAGTGGGTTTTGAGAAAGATTTAGTCGTTGTTCCTAATGTGCCAATGTTATCAGCAACAAGCCAATCAAAACACGCAGCACGTTCTTTACGTTTAGCTATGTCTTCAATTATGGACATTGCTGAAGTTAAGCCATTTGTTGAAGTATCAGTTGATCAATTGCTTTGGGGATATGAAGATCCTTTACTAAATCTTTTTAAGGATATTTTACCAACCGATCAGAAATTACCTTATGAACAATTCGGATTACTTTACGGAAAAAATGGCACAGCAAAAGATAATTTGACAATATTTACTGGGAATCTTGATATTACAAAATATGGATTGTTGGACAAATGGAACGGAAAATCTGGCCTGGGTCATTGGACCACACCACACTGTGACAGTATTATGGGTACTGATGGTAGCATTTTTCCACCTCATATAACCAAACATACAGTTCTTAATATATTTGACAAAGACATCTGTAGAGTATTACCACTTGTTTATAAGCAAGATGTCATGACTGCTGGAGACGTATCAGGATTTAGATTTGTACCACCAGCTGACGTTTTTTCATCTCCCAATCGCGTGCCTTCTCAATTGTGTTATTGTCCTTCTGGGCCACCATGTGCACCAGAAGGTACATTTAATGCATCACTATGTCAATACAATTCACCAATTTTATTAAGTTTTCCTCATTTTTACTTGGCCGATCCTTCATTAAGAGAAGCTGTGACTGGAATATCACCTCCTGAAGCTGAAAAACATCAATTATTCATAGACGTTCAACCCACAATGGGTACAGCTTTAAGAGCCAGAGCCAGAATTCAAATTAATTTAGCTGTCAATCAAGTTCGAGATATTAAACAAGTAGCTTCTTTTCCTGACATTATCTTTCCTATCATGTGGTTCGAAGACGGAATTGACCAATTGCCAGAAGAAGTAACATCGTTAATGAAGATTGCTGTAGATTTACCTCCAGTAGTACAAACAGCTCTTTTGGGTGGTCTTGCAGTTGGCTTTATTATACTGATCGGTGCTCTTATGTGCTTAGGACGAGCTGCAAGTAGGCAAAAAACACATCATCTCAGCAACCCACTACCTATTTATACTATTGAAAATAATACCAATTGAAAAACGTCGATTTTAATTCCACATGAAATTTTTATCTAAGTTTTTGGTGTATGGAAATCACACATGCATTTCCAAGTAAAATTCCATCAAATAAATTTTTTTTTAAAAAATATATATGTATTTTCTTTGTTCAAGAATTATTGATCATAAAATAAATAATTTTTTGTATAAAATTTCACTGATTTTTATTCATAAGCTTAATTACATAAGGTTTCAATCTTGACCAAACATATGTTAAATTATTTTGAATTTCATTAAACTATTTGATTGTTTGTAAATGAATTGATCTCAGGAAACAAATTTGAAAATAAAAAACAATATTTTGATTTACAAGCAAGTTTTCTTATATATAATATTGCACTATGTCAATTTTAAGAGTATAGCCTTGTACGGTTAATACAAAAAAACAACAATTTATTCATATTAATCAAATTATACACATTATACATTTTTCAGTAAAATCATATTTGACAAAGTAATACTAGTATTAAATCTCACAGATGTTTACAACATAAATAGAAAGATAGTTTTTATCCTAAACATCTGACTGATGTGTTCATTTTAATAAATTTTTCACTTTAGTCAAGCGAAGGAGATAATTTATAAGATATACAAAAAATAATGTAAAATTATAAACTTGGTACATCTCAAAAACAAGACAGCGATAAACCAAAAAGAATTCTTTCATTATATATCCAAGTAAGTTACCTTGCCAAATTTAAAAAAAAAATTCATTATCTGAATCTGACAATATGTACTAGTTAGCAAGTAGGATTCTGGGTTTGTTGAATATTTTCTTATATTTTTTTTTACATTCTTAGGATTAAATTTTATCTGTACTTAATAGTACATAATTATCAGATTCAGGTAATGAATTTTTATTAAATTTGGCAAGGTAACTTCCTTGGACATATAATACAAGAATTATTTTTGGTTTATCGCTGTCTTGTTTTTGAGATATACACCTTCCAAGTTTATAATTTTACATTGTTTTTTGTATATCTCATAAATTATATCCTTTGCTTGACTAAAGTGGGTTCAGAAAACTCCAAAAGTTGAGTTTAGTTGATGGTCCCAATTTTTATTCAGGTAGAAAAAACCCATAGATGGTACTTAATAACCCTTGATGAAAATTTTCAAAACTTGCTTAAATTCTTAATAAATATTAAGCTATAAGGATAGAGAGAGATGGTAAAACGAAGTACTACGCGAGAGTAAGTATATAGGGAAAGGGCGGGGCGGTTAAGGGAAAGAAAACGAGGAAGGGAAAGAGCGAGAGAGAGAGAGAGGGGGAGGGTGCACCAAAGTGAAACTCACGCTGTGACGACAGCATATAGCTATATATCTATATACATGTATAAGAGAGTGAGAGAAGGGCAAAAATCGATATAGCGCTTTACTTGTCTCTGTGTGGCGTTTGGTTAACGAGGGTGAGTAAGCGCGAGGAAGAGAAAACGGAGTCGTCATACATACACACACTCACACACGTACATGAATATAGATATATGTAGAAAGGGAGTGAGAATAGAATAAAAATTGTTGAAAAACTGCACCTGCAGAATAAGAATAAGAAACACGCAAGAGAGACAGTTTTGCTCCGGTTTTTCAGTGAAGTTTTTTCTAAACACTGTGCGCCTGCGTATATTATTTGTGGTTGAAAGATCGCGGAGTATCTATATATAGAGATAGGAAGGAAGAACTGGAAGAAGAGGAGAGAATCAGAAGATCGGATGTGTATGTACACATCTCCATACTCTTGTATAATAAACTAGCTTTCACGGTGATATACATAGGTATAACTAGTGGAGTATATACCTATATATATCACACACAAGCTTGAAACCGGCGTGATTTTATAGTAAAAAAGCCGGGTACACGCGTATACGATAAACACATAAAACAACGAGAGAAAGAGAAAATCAAAGGTATAGAGTAAAAAAAGAGCGCGTGCAGCGGTTATATACTTATAGTTTTGGAGCACAAGCGCGAGGAGAGCTGCTGCTGCTGCTCCGCTTTTATTCCGGAGGTGTATCACCTACATAATATAATACCTATATATATACATATCAGAGACAAATACTCGTTCGACTTCCTCGTCTCCTCGCGTGTGTGTAAAAGCCGCTACTCCTACCTATACCTATCTACCTCATCCCCACCTACAATAATTTGCACAAGTGTATACACCCACACATACATTCACATAAAATAAGTGTGTGGGTGTTCGAGGCGGGCTCGAGGAAGCGAAACGAGTAGCGCATGTGTGTGTGTGTGTTTGTGCGGTATAGTATAGCGACTCCGAAGCTCCGACCGACTACGACGACGACGAACGAGGTGGAGGTGGCATATGAGTGTGTGATGTGTGTGTGCGCGGAGTTTGCGCGTGTGTAAAGAATAAAGCCAGAGCCAAGCAAGAGGCTCGTCATCGTAGAGAGACTCCCGGTAAGCGCAGTAAACCCCAGAGAGAGAGAGAGAGTCGCGCCAGTCCACACAGTCTGCGCTACCTTAATACTCCTCGCTCTCGCGCGTGTGTTTTCTGCTCCTCCTATATATATATTTTCTGCAAAAGAACAGACACATCACAAGCTAATATATATACATATATAACACTGTAGTGTGTGAGTGTGTATTTGTGTGTGTATGTGTGTATATGTGAGGGAGAGAAGAGAGAGGAGCAGTTTGCTATATATATATTTTACTCGCACTCCCTACTCAGATATACATTATATACCAAAGAGAAGTGGATAGCCCTAAAGGAGCAACAACATCGTCATCGTCATCTTCTCTTCAGATTTTAACTTAATTTATCTTTTCAACTATAACTTTTTCAATACACACACACACACACACACATACACACTTAACCAGAATATATAATCAGCAAGAAGAGGAGCACAGAGAGTGAAACAGTAGTAGAAATAGCAGGGTAAAACGCGAGAGCGAGGCATTACCAGCTTTGCAAGCCTCTCTCTAAAGCGTTTGTGTCGTTTATATAGCACAAGTATCTAATATATATATACCGGTATATATTATAATTTATATATACCAGTCAGCATATATTTTAAAAATCAAAAAAGGATGGCGTTTTTAAGAAGATTACCAAAATGCTACGGCACGGGAAAACAATTACAGCAGGTTGTACGTGAACGTACAAGTACAGCAACGGCAACTGCTGCTACATCAGCACCAGCACAAGCTGATGTTGAAGCTGCTGCTGCTGCTACGTCGTCTACGAGTACACAGACAAGACAAATCGATCCATTGGACCTTAGGTTCAACGATCCCGTGGCCTCCTTCAAGAGCAAGACCATGACCGAATTACTACGTGCTTATTTTGTCTATCAACTTTGTTCAATTGAATATCTTGTTGAGAATAATATGAAGGTGAGTTAAAAATTTATTTTTTATTTTTTTTTTATATTTGTAAATTTGCATTTGAAGTTATTTTGGAGTAGCTGGGGATTTTAAGATACTTTGTAAATAGTAATACAATATATATAGGGTAAAGAGAAAAGATTTATGAGGTGAGGACAATCTTTACTACTACTACTACTACTAGGTAGAGGTAGAAATTTTTGGGCAAATAGAATTGTAAATCTTTTGAGGGTAAAATCCCTCAAACATACATAAAATCACGTTTAAAATTTTCTTGCACAAATCGGAGCAATATATATATATAAAACCTAAACTTCCTCATAGCTAAAAAACCTTTTTTTTTCCTACTGGTATTCCTCATTTTTAATCCATTTATAAAATACCTAACATTTAAGTTATTCTCTCTAAGATAGGATCAGATCTAACGTAGAAAAGCATATATATTGGGCAATGAGGTCGACCGGTCAATTAAAAGGCCGGGAGTAGCGTACCTATACTATATATAAAAGCCGGTGTGTGTAGTAAATGCAGTAAAGTTATATATTTTGCTTCTGCAAAGTCCTCTATAATATGCCTCCTCGTGACGGTATAGTGTATAGAGCAGAAAAGGGCGTACGATTTCTCTTTCTCTCTCTTACTTACTTCCCGCTTCGTTGATCGATGGCGGCTTTACTGCGCCTGCCGACACCACCAACACCACCGCTACTCTATATTATATGTCTTTCTCTTTTGCTCTTATGGAAGAGAAAAAACCGGTGTACTTTTTATTTTTTATTAAGAAAAAGAGAATCGACATACGTATCTCATTATCGTATTCGCTAAAGTATGCAGTAGAGTTTATTCACATATACCTGCGTGGTGTATATAATGAAGCTATATGGTGGAAGCTGAGAAAACGAAAGATCTCATCAGCGAATGTTCTCGTGTGTATAGGTATTATATATAGCATCTAAAGTTTGTATGTCTGTGCCGAAAAAAAGAGCCTAGTGACTCATACTTACTGCTTTTTTTTATATATACCGGCATAACAGAATTTTTATTTTTCTGTACTGACTGTAAGAGTTGTGTTTTAGAAACGGGATATCCGATTTGATAATTTGTATGTTACGGAACACACGTGTATGTGCTGGAAATGTTTTAAATTGGCTTGATTGAGAAAATTATAAGATTGTTGGATAATGTTTTTTTCTTTTTTTTTTTGGAGAATTTTGCTGAGAAAATTTTTATGCGCGCGCAGATCACTGGCGTATGCTTATTTTTAATCGTTAAAAGAAATTCGATAGAGTTTATGACTTTATATGGTTAAAATTTAATATTCATTTAATTATAATTTTTTTTTTATATTATATTTCAAGGTTTTTTTTATTTCAATATCTAAAATATTCTAATACTCGAGTTAAATTTCTAATTATCATTAAGTATCAAGCAAGAAATTTTTGACTTTCAAATTTTAATCGTAAAAAAGAGAATAATAAAAAAGATAACAATCCACCTGAATAAACATTTCAATGAACAGACATGAGTTTCAATTAGCACTTTAAAAAAAATATGAGTATTAAAAAAAAAAAACATTGTTATTTTTTTCTCTCGTCAAATTTACGAAATTCGTGTTTTTCAAAATTTATTTAAAACTTAGTGAATTTTTGCAATTTTGACCTTCGCTCAACAATCGTCCATTTACACATTGCCAAAAAATTGGTTATATAGATTATCTTATTAGGCGTAATTCTATTTTTGCAATAAGATGCATATCTTAACAAAATATTTTTGTTTATCTTGATTACATTCTTTTTAAAATTAAACTATTATTACGTTTTTTCAAAATTTTTAGAAAATCCTAGACTCCACTCCTACTCTAAATAATAAATAACAATATAAACATTTAAACAAATATTAATAAAAAATTTATTTAGACCAGAAGGCTCATCATTACTAAATAACGTATCCAAAAATATCTACCAAAAAAAAACAATATAAACGATTTCTTCTTTTTTTTCTCCTCGTCATTATAAAGCCACGCTATTTTGACGTCACGTTGCGCCTGCACGTGCAATGACGTTCTACCGGCGCCGTTGCTGCTCGTGTGCGCGCGAATTTTAACGATATATTTCGTATGACCCTACTCTAAATGCGAAAATGTTAAAAAAAAAAGAAAAAAAGAATTTTGGGAGTAAGGAAAAACTTGAAAGTTTTAAATTTAGAAAAAACGAAGCTTATTCTCTTTCGTTGAGCCAAGAAATATTTATCTTGCTAAACTTTACTCTAGAAAAAATAAAGTATGTGAGAAATAAAAAAAAGAATACGTAACTGTTCTTCTTTCGCCAAAAATTCATTCGCTATCAAAAATTCAAATTTCATTAAAAAAATCCATTCATCTTAAAAACAATTCCTTTTTCTAAAATATAATCATCTCATATTAAACACGCATATAAAATCATTACGAAATTAGAACCAATGGAAAATCTTACCCATAGGGACCTACCGGTCAGCTAGTCGTCAAGTAAAAAAAAAAAAAAAAACATGTGGCTAACGTCGCCCCAGAGAGGGGACAGAGGGATAGTCATTGGGTCTAGTATATAGAGAAGCAAATATCGGCATCCAAGAGAGTATAGACAACTTAATCGACCGGATTCTCATCATCTCGCTGTTACATTACCGGTATCGTGTATTCGCTTAGTGCAAGTGTGATGGCGCCCTCTAAGTCGACAAAATTTCAGGACTTTTAACATACAGCGCTTATGGCACGTTGTATTAAATCGCGGA
>JAPYZE010000619.1:0-48558 GCA_030522805.1 Leptomastidea abnormis
AAGTTAGGACTTTACGTCCCTAGGGAATAAAGAGCCATTTTACTCCCTCTTTTGAGGTCAATAATAGGGCCTTTATTGACCGGCCGGGAATAAAATATTATATTTCATCGGCAAGCATGCAAATATAGAAACCAATTATTAATTTAACATCTATTTTCTTCATTCCAACAAATATCAGATTTAACATTTTCACTATAAACAGCTCATGTTTATTTAATCATTTCTTAAATAACAAAAAAAAAAATTTCCAGCTTTATTCAATACATATATCAGCTTTTTTCTTACTAGCAATCGAACACACATACAAATATTGTCCTTTTAGCGCACAATAATAGCCAAACGTAATATCCAAACAGAGTTTGAATATTTAATGGGAAATACGTGAGAGAGCCAAAACATCGATTTGAACATCGATTCCACGAACATAAACGCTATATTATTTGCTCGTGTCGCACATACATATACACATGGTTTTATCGGTATATATTTTTACATTAGCTCTTATTGTATGTCTCTTATCTAGCTAATAAAAGCTAATGAACGAGCACTATCTGATTGATAGCTTTTCTTTATTTCTTTTTTTTTATTTTCCAATTTCTTACATTAACAACTATAACAACTATAAGAGCATAACACACATATACGTGTATCGATCAATTAATAAACTAAAAAAAACCCATCGTCATCATTAATTAACTTTAAACCTAAAATTAAACTCAATATCAATTTTTACACAACCCTATTACCACGTCTCTAATCATCTATTTCCTTTTTTTTTACCCTAACTAAATCCCCTTTTCTGATAAAACACGATATACACACTTTTCATCCGACAGCAAACTCATAACTGCAGCTTCTTCTTCTTCTGATGTTGTATGTACAAGCCTTACCTTTAGCCTATACACGCCTCTTCCTTCCTTCTTTACTTTCGGTAAAACGTTACGCTTAAGCGAGCTTTTAAGCTTATCTTGTCAACCAAACGTAGACGAGCCGACTAGACGGAGATTAAGAAAAAGCGAAGAGACAGCTAAAAGATAGAGAGAGAGAGAGAGAGAATGAGAGAGAAAGAGAGAGATTTATCCAAGGATGGAAAGTGATAAGTCTCGTGTACACGAGATTTCAGTATGGAGTAAAGAGGAGTATTAGGAAGGAAGATACTATTACAGTGACTATTACTACTTGGTTTCGGTTGTTTTGTCTAATATGCGTTTGGTTTTTAAATTTTTATTCTGCTTTCGTTGGGAATAAAAATAAAAAAATGAAAGTAACTAAACTAAATTAAATAAATTAACCCAGAGGAGAAAGATGATTACCTCTTTCAATTTTATATTTTAAAGCCTTTTTGAATACTTATAATGAGTATATTTTAGCTATATAACTCGGAAACTTCCAGAACTGCGAGCGTCGGGAATCGAACCTACTTCATGCAGATTACAAAACCAACGCTCTTCTGACAGTGCCACTTTTGTTTTCTCTTTGAGAAAACTTTGTAATGGTATAAAAATTTCAATTCAATTTTTTGTTTCTTATTTTTTTTTGTCATTTCAAAGGTTTCTGAAATTCGAAAAATGCATTTTTTAGATAAAGTCTATGCATATGTATATGTGTGTATATGACAATTTTTTGGTACGCGTCAACTTTTGAAGGAATTAAGATATCGACTTAAAGTTTTGATATACTTTTTATTTGATACAATTTTTGAACTTATTAAATTTTTGATCTTATGGACGTTTTTGAGAACATAAAAATTCAAGCCAAGCCACATATACTTTAAAGTTATATAGATAAAAATTGGAAAAAAGTGTGGAAGAGTAATTAAAACGCGTTTGCGGTTATTAAAAAATAAAAGAAAAAGAGAACGAGGTGGTAGATTCGATAGGGTAAAAAAAAAAAAAGAAAAACAAATTAGTGCAAAAGAGTCTATTGATTTCGAGTCGTTTCACCATGCTGCGTTCATCCTTTCTTTCCTACTATACTTCTATACCCATATTTTCGTTTATTCTCAGTTCACCAATCCCTCCTCCTCCTCCTCTTTTTCTCTACTCTTAACCATCTTTTATTACGCGGTAAACGCGCAGATAATAATTGCACTCCCGCACAGTTCTGTATATAAGGTCCTATATACTACCCCTCTCTCTTTCTCTCTCATATACTTTTTCATACTCTCATTAATCGAGGGATTTTCATTTTTTCTTTCCTTTTTTTATTTCGTTTTATTAGCTTTTATTATATGGCGTTGCTTGTGGCGTATATATATAATACACCGTTTAATTTCGTGCCCCATCCGAGAGGGGAGGGGGTACAAATAAAAACGTATTTTTTTTCTGTGGTAGGATGGGAGATTTTCTTCTTTCGGCAAAACGGCTAGCAAGCTAACTGGCTACTGCTGCGTTACTCTTCCCTTCTCTCACCCTCTATATACCTATATATAATACTACTGCGATATAAATTGCTCTCAGCGTGTATGTGTGTATTATATAGGTATGATATAGATGTATATAGTAAGTATATACGCTTCTTGCGAAGCCCTCGGCAACAATAAAGTTCAATCTCCTCGTTTATTAGCTGGTAATTAAAGTCGCGCACACGCGTATACGTATATACGTATATGTACGTGGGTGTGTATACTCAATTCCATATGAGTCTATATAATATACATATACACATACTGAGTATACGCGCGCAAGCTTGGTTATTTAAATAAATTTATATATATACACACGCACTCGAGTCACATACACATACATACACTGACGTATTATACGCGACTAATTATCATGAACATGTTTTTGCTAATTTTATAGGACGACGCATAATATTTCGTAAGTGCATTTACATAAACATTTGCTTTCGTATACGTACGAGTCGATTAATCATCGTGAACTTTATTTTCTCTCTCTCTTTCTCTCATTTTGCTGATCTGTTTTTTATTTTTTTTTTTAACGTTTAATGTAGAGTAAAACTCGGTGAGAATTTGTCACCGAATATGCATTTGAATATGAATAAATAAATTAGCCTCGAGGTATATTCGTACATGTATAGAAGATGAGAGAAAATATGTATTATAGTAGTGAAATATGCTCTCTCAATGTATGTATGTATAAATGAATGCTTCACGCGTTTCTCGGAAATTCGTGGTTCAATTTTGATTCGCTTGCCAAATCAATTGGGATTCCTTGAAATTCCATTGAATTTGTATCTCTTTTCTCGATACATAACAAAGTGTTCGATATACACTTATTTTATTGAACATCACTTAGTATTTTTACGTTATCTCATTTATGTTGTAATTAAAAAAATCTTTCGTTTAATAAAATACGTTTAATAAGCTCATACACATAATATTTGAAAATTATCTCTTATAGTCAGAATTTTAATTCTTCTTCTCATAAAATCCAGAAAATAATACGCACTAGCATTTCACACAAAAGCTTCAACTTATTAATATTTTCACTGACGAGTTAGCTCGATTCTTAAAATTCCGGAAACGATAGTATATAGTATACATCCTTATGAACCAAAAACTCGTTGGAAGGCTGTCATAGAAGGAACAGTTGAAGCCTAAAATTTTCCGTAGCACACAATTGTTCAACTAGAGTTAGAAAGATATATAAGCGAAAAAAAGTCAACGAAGCAAAAGCGAACAAACGATTGTCCTGGTGGCGAATTAATTTTCGCCCTCTACTTGTCAAGGTAGTATATTGTTCCGTAGCTGTGAAATGAAACAACGATCTTTACTGCTGTTGCTGCTGGATGAGACTTTACTTTTGCTGGTATGGGATGAAAGCTCTTTCTATTTTCTGACGATATTGTTTCGCTGGTGAGGATATTATGGAACAAGGGAGATAAAGGTTTTGGGGTATGGTGACAAACGAATCGATCTATATCATTTTGGGGATTAAGTATTTTGGTCTTTAATAGTTTTTTATATTGTCTATGAAGAAATTATTTTATATTTGTTTAAATTTTTTTTTTAATTTTTTCTGTTGTTTTAAGTAGAAAAAGTCAGCACTGGTAAGACCAGTCTGAGAATGAAAATAAATTTTTGTTGCATTTTTGTATAATAAAATCTCATTCTCTTTACTTTTACTCAGACGCATAAGAATATTTTTTTTAATTTATGTGCTTATGTTTTTAAAAAAAAGAAATTCATTTGCTTTATTACATTATTTTTATTTTAACATGAAATATTAAATTTGTATTGCGTAAAATTCTTGAAAAGTTATTTTTAATATTAATTTGATAATTGTAAATTTATCATGTTAAATATATTAATTTGAAATCAAGTATTAATTATTTTTTAATATTATTTTATTACTCATGTTTTCATCTCCCAAGAATTTGTGCTTTTTATTATAATATTTATTATCATCATAATAATATAGTGTAGAAAAAGCAAAGGAATTTAAATTAGACACAAGAAAAGCACTTTAAGAACAAAAGCCAAGTAAAAAAATTTTTTAAAAAAGAATATTTTTAAAACACAAAAGAAAAATTAATTTTCATAAACAATTTAATTTTGCACTACAACTACATAATCTTAAGTCACAAAACTCAAGATCTCATAATTTACAATTTTCCTCTATATCTAATTCTTCAATTATAAACTACAATTCCATACCCACGTCATAAATTAAGCTCACATCCCTTACTCTCCATCCTCAAACCTCAAAACCAAACGAAATCCAACTCACACACACATAAACCTCCCAAAAAGTCTCTTACCACATAATATCCACAATTCTCTTTTCTCCCTCCCTCCCTTTAACTTCCTAAAAAAATTAACACTCAGCCATCGACAGAATACCAAAATATACCATTCCATTCTCTATTCTCCAATACCAACCTTACAAAAAAAAATCCACAATTCGACATCTCACGTACGTACACGTTCGCATATCTACATCAACTGGACAAAGTCCAAAAAGCACATACCATCATTATACATATATATACTTTCAGTATAGTCGTTCGAATTTTTCTCTCGTTCACGTTCACCAGAAAGAAGCCTGAAAGAAATTAATAATGAATCGCGTACCCGCACGTAACAGCAGTAGTAGTAGTAGTAGTATAGCCACGGGGCTTATCCGCGAGTAGCACCAGTAGCAGCAGCAGTAGCACCTAGGCGTGTTCGGAATTGCTTAGCTGCGCACTCGATATTTTACGGTTCTGTATGCGGGGAAGAGGAGAAGGTGGTGGTGGTGGTGGGCTATGTGTCACGCGAGCTTGGACGTTTTGGTCAATTTAGCCGTGGCTTCGTACACGATGTCAGGAATGGAAGGGATGAGTGTGTGTATGTGTGTGTGAGTGAGTGAGTGAGTGAGCTACTGCTGCTGTGGTGAATGAACTTGCAGGTTTGGTTGGTACCGCGTGAATTAATCCGCGATCCATTTTACTAGTGAGCGTGTGAGCGTGTGAGCTTGCGGACAGATTATGCTGCAAGCTTTTTGAGATGGAGGAGAGAAAAAAAGTAAGCCAAATCGATGTGAATTATGTGTAAGAAGTTATGTATAAGAGGATGTTTTTAATAAAATATTACTTGTTTTTATGAGATACTTCAAAAGGTGGTGATGCTTGCAGTAAGGTATTGTTGACAATCGATATTAAGGTGTGTTTTATCACGTGCGAAATGCGCACTTAAAATTGTCGACAATAGATACACGTGTGCAAAATAAAAGAATAAAAAATAAGGTGTGGAGAACGATAAAGGTCAGGAGGGCTTGGAGTAAGACACAAAGGAAACTAGAGAGAGAAAGAGATGGGTCAAACAAGCAAAAAACGGATCTACCCAACTCAAACGAGTTGGAAGAGAGAGAGAGAGAGAGAGAGACTTAAAAGAACGGTTGTGAGACGTTTTGCTCAAGAGAGAATCTTCGATAGAACAAACTTGACTATGTGTGCTTTTTGTTTTTGCTCTTTTAAGTTAAAAGGAGTAAGGTTTGATGTAAGAGCAAAAAGCAGGGAATCTTAAATGTAGTATGGTGGGTAAAAAGTAACTGGATGTTTTTTGTTTGGCGATTAATGAAGACGTGTATTTTATACGTTTAAGAGTCAAAAAGGTAAATGATCTTTTAACTGTTTGATATTGTAGGTGAATTTTGGTTACTTTAATAAGTCACGTAGTTTTTTGCTTTAGAGGTTTTTTTATAAGTTTTTTTTTTATAATAATAATGTATTTTTATGTCTGAGTTGGTATTTTATTTTTAATTAAATAATTTTTTACTTTTTATAAATTATCATCACCGTTAAAGCGTAGTCTTTTATCAAATATTATATGTTCTTATTTGAGTAAGGATATGTAATGAGCATAATTATAAAAAATGTCTTTAATTCAACATAAGACGTACATCTCATGTCATTTTGAATTAAATGTGTTTTAAAACTTGTAAAATGAAAAAAATAAAATGTAGAAAAAATAAGATGCATTAAAAATGTAAATTTAATGAAAAAATTTCTATATTTTTTTTTTTTTTTTATAAAACCACATGAAAAGGTATATTAACTTTGCGAGTGTAAAAAAAATAAAAAAAAAAGTTTCAAAGAAACGAGTAAAATACATGACTGTAACTTTAATTATAATGAATCTGATTTCTTTTGTGAAAAAGTAATGATAAAACATGCGTGTATAAAAGAAAAGCGTAATTAAATTTACATATACTAACTCAAGTAAAAGTAACAGAAAAATTATAAAAAAAAAAAAACAATATAAAGTATAAAATAACAAAACTGTTGCAATCTTCATTATTAAAGAAAAATACAAAGTAGTAAACAATTAATCAAAAAGTCTAAAAAATAATAACCCAAATTTAATTTAAACCCACACCTCATCATATCAAAACAATATAACCCAACCCCAATCATTTAATAAACAAAAAAAAAACTCACTCCCATTTATAATAACCCTACCTAGCTATTTTACCCACCATAGAATAATAAAAAAATAAAAAAAGAAAGAAAAAAAAAAACAAATAAAAGAGCGTCAGTCAAGAGCAGTCTTAAGAACACGTCTCTATAGACTACTCCCTTATACACATATATATTCTCCCTCTCTCTCTTCCCCTTTTCGTGCGCGACGTCCATAAATCTGCCATTTGCGCGCGAGTAGCAGCAAGTGCTCCCCGAGCATATATATATATATACATATATATAGCAAGCGATCCTCGTGTGTCCAACCCTTCACACGCTTCTTACAGTCTCTACATGTAGTATGTATATAGAAAAAGAGCAAAGAAGAAGGGAGAGAGTGTTAGGGGTAAGGGTACTCATGCTATTACTCGAGAGAGAGAGAGAGAGAGAGAGAAAAAGAGAGAGCGCCCTCGAGACCTTTGTTTCCCTAGGCTACATATAGCAGGGTTACTTTTCCCTTTTTCTTATTCTTTCTCTCTCGTTTTTTTTTTCTCTAGGGGAATGCAAGTAAGCGCGATGCTTTTTCTTACAGCTATACTATTCTTACACCAATCTATCCTTATAACCTTTCTTTCTTTCTCTTTCTTTCTTCTTTTTTTTTGTTTTTGTGACTCGATTTGCGGTAGTTTAAGAAAATTTTCTGCTTAAAGAAATATGTGTAGTAGGGAGGTCAGGAGGTCAAAAATGGAAAGTGCGTGAATATAATTAAGGAGTGATTTGATTTTATGCTTGAATTTCTTGTGAATATGCTTTATATCTCTATCCGTAAATGTATATATTATAATATCGATTGCATATATTGATCATTTGAATAAGTAAGCCAGATGCACTTATAAACAGATCTCGAGATAAATGATCAATGTTGGTTAACTAAAATTTACTAATACACAAGCGTCAGAAAGAGAAAACCTATACGCAATCACACATTAACATCCTTAATTATACATAAAGCAAGCATCAATATATGTATGAACGCAACTCTCTCTCTCCCTCTCTCTCTCCCTCTCTCAACACACCTACACACGTATTTCATTTCGACAGATTCTCCAATTGGGATTAATGACAAATTAATGGTTTACTGCTGCTGCTGCTCTTGCTCTGCTTAACGTTGGTAAAATCGAGTGAAACGGAAACGAGAGATGCAGAGATATATATGTATAAGCTAAGCTCAAGCTGAGAAAGGATGGTAGTTGTGAACGACGTTGGTGGAGGCTGAATAATTAAGACTCTGAAATGCCTGATGCTTGACTGCTCACCTTTTGCCTTTCCTCCTCCTCCTTCTCCTCTTTCTCATTCCCTTTGGTTACCAGTAGCAGCAGCACTGGTAGCTCTTCTATCGATCTTAGCTGAATGAATTGATTAAAGCTCGAGCTTGCGCGACTCTGCATTGATTACCTACGCCCTACTCGTAGGATATCGGGCTAATCATCGTGATTAATAAAGTGCGCCTCTCTCTCTTATTATGCCTTAAGGTATTTGTGTGTGTGTGTGTGTGTGTGTGTGTGTGTGTGTGTGTGTGTGTGTGTGTATGTGACTCTTGGGAATTATAACGCAGTAGATTTGGAAGGCTTGACTTTCTTTTTTTAATTTACTATCTTTTTTTTTTTGTTTTTTTGGGGGGGTAAATTATACAACGTAGGTATAGTAGTAGCAGCAATAATCAAGACGTTAATTGCGTGAGCTAAGTGCTTGAAGGCGTGCTTGAGCGGAATAACTTGATTTTTCTTGTTTTTTAAGGTGTTTGCTGAAAATTCAAGCTTCGAAAATGAAGTAGGTATATACTATCTTAGGATTTTCGAGTTTTCAAGTTTGTTAAATTGAAATGAATTTTCGATGCGAGGGAAATGAGCGAGATTTTTGGAATTGAAAAAGTTGAGATGAATGTTGGAAATATAAATTTCGTTTGGATTTCTTAATTTTGTTAAATTAATATAAAGTTGGTGTGATTTGTTTATGATTTGATTATTTACAGGAGGATATGGTTTATTATTTTTTTTTTTTTAAAAGAAATAAACCCTTACATTATAATGTAATTTAAGAAATGAAGTGTGAATAATAAACGTATTATCATAAATTAGTTGATAGTCTAAAATAAAATACCAAGAATTATACGAAACTCAAATAAATTTGATAAGTGTAAGTGATATGATTATAACACACTGGCCTACATCTATCCTCATAAATATACAAGCATCATATCTAAAAATATAAACAAAAAATTAAATATCTTAAAATTTTTCAATTCAAAATTAAACATTTTCGTAAAGAGATCCGAGAAACAAGTTAAGTTTTATATATCCAATCTAAATCTAATGTCTCCAAGGTATTTTTTTTTTATTTTTTATTTCGTGTCCGTAACCCATTAGCGACGGGAAATCCGCGTCCGGTATGTTATCTGGGTTATTTTAAATTGCTAGAGATGCAGCAGCAGCCTCGACTTGGGTATTCTTTTCTCGCTCTCTCGCTTACTCTGTTTTGCCAGCTTCTATTCCCCCCTCCCCCCCTATCCTTTCCTTCCATTCGTCCTTCTTTTATTTCTCCGGTAGTGGAATAAAATGAGAAAAAAGGTACAAAAAAATATATAGACGGCGTGTTGTTGGTATCGTTGAAGGAGGACAGTAAGAGTGTATGTGTGTGTGTATATAGTTCGATATACGAGGGTGAAAAATAAAAGTAGTATCCCGATCGTTTGCTCGGCCAGTAAAATACTCGATCGAGATAGTGAGATACTCGATGTGTATTATATATACTATACGGATGGTGGATGTTTAAAAATAATCAAAGATTCTTATTTTTAACAAATTGAAGTTGGAAAAGATTAATTAAATGTACACGAGAGGTACTGTCGTCAAAGTTTAATATTTATAAACGAGAATTTTTTGCTTTAAAGGTTTGGATGATGAAAAAATTAAAAGATAACTAATGAAGATTTAATGAGTTAGCTTACTTTATATTTGGCTTTTTTTATTTGGTTTAATTATAAACAGTGATTTTAAACGTATTTGATATTTATGTTATTTTAATAAAAATTTTATTTTTAAAGTGGCTTTTTAATTTTTTTTTTTTTTGGAGGCTTTTAGTCCTTCTTAATTATTTACTTTTGGTGAATAATTTTGTTTCAAAATGACAAAAATTTTTTTTTTAAAATAATTCTTTTCTTGGAATTTGATTTTAAAAATATGCTTTAATTTTTAAAATTGATATTATAATTATTTTATAAAATTTTATAATTACGAAGAAGGTTGGAAATTAAAAATGATTTTTTATTTAACCACTATCTAAAATTATATAAAATTTTTAAAATATATGTTCATATAATTTTTATAAAAGCGTTTCATTATAATTTTATTAAATTTTAACATTTACTTAAGAAATTTGCTTTTTTTTAAAAAAATAATTTCCTATATTCTAAAAATTATACTTTGAACTTAAACAACATATAGAAAAAAAAAGTTAGAACACAAAACTATTAGTAAGGTAATACCTTGAATAAAAAAAAGATTTAATAGTATAAAATAAAACTCAGTGTTTTCACATCCTCAAACTCCAAGCATCTTTACAAAAAAATTAAAAAAAAGTCAGTTCCTTCAAAAGCAGCATTAAGAATCCACGAAAAAAAAAATATCTTGAAAGAGTTTTTTTCACTCCCTTATTTATCTCCATTCTCAGCACTGCATTGAAGACCAAGACGTCTCGAGGGTTCATTGCAAGTATAGCACGGCAATTAAAGCTTTCTCGTTTCTGCTAATGCCTTGGAAATAAAAAAAAAAAAAAACGCACAAAGCCGAAAGAAAAATCAGAGATCAGTGTAGTAAGAAAGAAAAAAAAATACGAAAATGAACGAGGATGAATGAAATAAGTCCAATTCGTTTAATTTGCCGATGTTTCCTCTTTCGCTTATCTCTCTCCTTTTTTTTTTCCTTTTAATTTCCCAATTTCCTCTCTTTTTTTTTTAATTATTTCTCATTCGTATTGAACTTTCAGGAAAATTCGTTAATGAATAGAAAGAAGATCAATCAGATATTCATCTGACTTAATGATTAGTTCGAGAAAAAAAAAAATCCTTGTAAAAAGGTACCAATTTTACATTGAATTTTCAAGCCAATCAGTAGTATAATCCCGTATATAGTCAGACAAACTTTAACAACGTTAAAATACATCGATTAAAATAAAAAAATTATTCCTCTTTCTTATCACAAAATTTTTATTAAACACTTAATTAACAAAATTAAAATAACAACAACAACTACACACACATATAAATTCTCGTTAGTTAATTCACCAATAGAAATTGTCTCTAAAACCAAGTATAGAGGCATCATCACTTAGAACACTTGCACGCCAGAGTAAACAAGAAGCGCGTCTGCGCTTCTCTCATTGTCAAACAAAGGAACTGCGTCTAGTTGATTCAAGATCCTCATTCTACCATACCTCATTCTCTACTTGTATTATATATGTATATCTATATACAGCTATACATACATACATACATACATACATACATATATATTCGTCTTAAGATTCACATGCACATCAAATCAGCAAGATTGCTAAATTCTAGTCTCCAACACCCTTGCGTCATCACGATAATGGACTTATAGAGACTATATTACCTATTCTCATGAATTGTATAATTTTGAGTGTATAATATACTGAATTGTTCTTATTAAAGATTTTGCATTTAAATTAATGAAACGTATAATTAACTTTTAAAAGAAAAAAAAGAAATGTTTATAGGTGTACAACTGTAATACTTGCTGCTACATGTAGCTGGCAATTCTATTTCTTTTACGTCTGAAGGCGTGAAAGTCTCATGACGTGATGATGAGGGTAAAGAGAGGAGAAATACACAAAGGCTCTCTCTTCTGTGAACAAGAGAGTAAAAAAAAGGAGGCCGTGGAAAGCTGCCTGTGGTCAGTTTGCTGCTTATCGAACTATGTCGCGTTTGAAAGTATACGAGTGAGAGAGAGAGAACCTTGTCGATATAATAGTGATGGTGAACTAGAAATTGTAATAATGAAGTTTATGTTGGCCTCGTTTCTTTGTGTTGAAAAGGTGTGGCAGTATAGTGTTTTGTGTGATTGGAGATACTGAGGTTTTGTATTGTTGTTAAGGATGTTGAATGATAATTTTGATTTTATGAAAAGTTTGGATTTTAATTATTAATTTAATGATGATTATGAAATTAAATTGGTTGATAAATTGTTAAATTATAAATTTGGAGTATTACCTACTAGTTAATGGTTTTTATTTTTTTAAATTATCTTTGCTGGTAGTAAGTGATGTTAAAAAAATGTATTTGCATGAATTTAAAAATTTCCTTTTTTATACAAGCATAATATATGCAAGCTTAACGGATTATTATACATAAATGTAACACACAAAAAATTATATGATCTAAAAGCTTAGATGAAGCCTTGACACATACCTTATTTTATTTTTTTTTTTTTAAGCTCAGATTCACAACGTTATCCTTTGAAAAATCGTCCGCTTTTTTTTTGAACACCTAAAGTTTGACTTCAAAGAGAGGCCTTAGGTTCTATATAGTAAAAGAACGTACCAAGTATAAAAAAAAAAGAAGGAATTTTCTTTCTCCCTCTTAACCCTATGTTTCCCCTCTGTGTTCAACTCTTTGAACCTTCTAAATAATATTTTTTCTTTAATCTACCCTAACATTATAAAGCAAACGTAATTTTTTTTTCTCTTCTTTTCTTCTTCGTTGACAGATTAATGACGCGCACCATCTACCTTAAAATAAAAAAAAGAAGAAAAAAATTATAAAATTTCAACCTCGAATTCAATGCAAATCATATCTTCGTTCTTCTTACTTATACATACACCCCCTATAAAAAAATATATACACCAAAAACTAGGTCACGCTAATAGATTAAGAGCTTCCACGCCATATCAATTTTTTTCTTCTTCTTCTTCCACGACACACAAAACAAGCCTCCTCTCCATACAGCTTTTTATTCCTTCGTAATACGCGATTCAATTCTCTCTCTCTCTTTTCATCGACGCGGCATTTGCCAATAAAAGCTTTTCCTTCTCTTCTTTTTCTTCTATCGAAGTCGTCGCTTGCAGCTCTGGAAAATATACGGAGATCTACGCTGTGAGAAGAAAGCTCGAGCTTTATGTAGAACGACTCGGGAACGTGCAAACAAAACGTTGAGGTAGTATATAGATAGGAAAACGCGAGAATAAGCCACTGCATTAGCAAGTGCTTGGAGTGCATAGCTGTCTTTTCGCTAATGCTCTGACGACTGTGACGACGACAAAGACGACGCGTACCTATATACGCATTGAATCTCTCTTTCTTTGTGCTAATGGGATTTTCCGGAAACTACGTGTGCGTCTGGTTCTTTAGAATTAGGCTAAACTTATCTCTTTATCTTGTCTGCTACTGTTACAGACTTGGTGAAATTTGGATTTTATTTTATATTATATACTATGGTATGCCATAAATGCCTACTCTGCTGTTTTTTCTTTTAGCTTCTCGCACATATTCTTTATTTTTTTATTTCCCATCTTTTTTTTTTAGTATTAGAGACGTTGCTCGTTTTAGGATTTTTCAGCTTGTTGGTACGTGAGGTTGGTAGTGCTGGTAAAAATCGAGAGATAGAAAGAGAGAAGGAGAGAGAGAGAGTAAGCTTAGCTAAATAAGGGAAGCAGCACGTTCGAAGCTTTTAAAAGCTGTGCTTTTTCGCCCTTGTGAATTTGGATATTCTTTTTTTCTTTCAACAGCGAATTGGTATATTTTTCTACTTTTACTTTTTTTTTATTATTGAAGCTAGAAGTACTAGGAGTGACGAAGAAATAAAAACTTTGATTTGGATTTCAAGTCAAAAAGCATCAACAGATATGTCGCAATCGATATGTGACTTTACGTTTTATTTTATATGCATACATTGATTTTACTAATTCTACATAATGTTTATCGACATTGAATTTTGATAGATGCTTACAGTCGAAAACTTTTGTTCTTCGTTCGTTAAAAAAGTTTCCCACCAAGTTTTACGTTTCAATTTTTCTACAACGTCTCGTAAAGAAAAAAAAAAAAAAGAAAAAAACTTTGACAAAGTTTAATGATGATTAAAAAGTTTGTTCTTACCATCGACTTAAGCGCACAAACAATAGTTTTATTACCTTCAATTTTCATCATGAAAATAAAAAAAAAAAACACTCTTAGATATAAACTTTTATATCTATAAAATAGAAAATTAAAAACGTCAATCTTCTTTCGATTATCTCTTTATTTTTATTTTCTATCTTCTAACATCAACTATACGTACTGTATAGCCCACCTTTTTTTTTTTCTTACAAACGCAATTCAGCAGCTTGTCGTTTTCAAAAGCACACACACACACACACACACGAAAGACGAAAGTATAAAATCAAAAAGCATCGTGTATAGTCGTGAAGAAAATCTCACTCGTTCTTTCGTTCGCGGTCCTTGAGGGATTGCCCGCGGCGGGATTCTCGTATTTCTCACCCAAGCACATATACCTACATACGTGACAGCAGATGAAAATTTTACTAAGATTTTGTCGGGAAACGTTTGGCCTAAGGCTTTTTGAACGTTTGAGAGTTGGATTGCTTTGAAAAATATGTTATGAGGTATGTATATGTAGCTTTAGGTGAAATAATATATCATATGTATGACCGAGTTTTATTTCGGATATAGGTTGTGAGATTGAGTTGAAAAATTAAAAAATTGTTTTTAAGGTATTAGAAAATGTTATTTTATTTGTTTATCTTGTAGAACATTGATTTTATCTAGTAAACTTTTAAAAATGCTGGAAAAGATTTTAATGGTTGATGTTTTTATAATACTTTTTTTTTACGTGAGATTCTTTTTATGAGACTTTTTTTACTACATAAGTTTTAGACGTATAAAATGAATAATTACATTTGAATGAATAGTACCCCATATTTATATTTCATACTATGCTTAAAAGTTATTTGATGTATAATATTATAACTGAAATACTGATATTCCATCAAACATAAAAAAAAAGTATTAAAAATTTTTTAATTACGATTGAATAACGCATACACACCATACATATACCCAATAACCCATTCTCCAAAAAAAGCTTATGCACAAAAAAAAAAAAAATAACCTGCTGTATCCACATCATTACCCTTAAAAAAATTAATTAATTTCCGTTATCTAATCACACTATACGGTCATCCAATCCTCATTTTCCCAAAAAAAAACCACATCACGTTTTCACAAAACGCACATGCATACCCGAAAATTAAATTCCCTTTTCCAGCTAAAAAAACCAATTTTCCTTACTACCATACCAAAAGTAACCAAAAAGACCACTTCTCCTAAACGCAGTTTTACCTTAAAATCAGTAAACACACACACGCCTCATCTCCCTCCTTGAATTAAAGATAAAAAAGATGAGTATACGGATAATAGGTAGTTCTTGGACGCGTTTTAGCAAACAAGAAAAGCGCATGTATATATACGATTTAGCTACCAAGGCTAAATGAAAATTTTGAAACTAATTACAAGGCTACATACATACATACATACATACATAAAGTGTAGGTAAGATAGGTACATATACATATATACAATGCACAGAGGAAAAGGCCCTGAGGGATATTGTATGCTTGGCCTCTGCGCGACGTCGTTTATACGCGTGCAATAACGCGCCTCTCACCTACACTAACATATACACACATAGAAGCGGTAGCATGTATAGGTATATACATATATATGTAATATGTATACTTACTGAGATCCTGGCATCCTTTGAGCTCAACGCGAAGGCAGACAGTACGACGGTGTACAGAGTGTGGCAGGATGCGCAGCTGGCTGGCAAAGACCGGTGGTATCAACTCTCGCGATACCACGGTAGACGTGTCGACGTTACCCGCAAGGACCTGAAACATATATGTATATACGTATAATGTAGTGGTAGTGGTAGTCTTGTTATACATATAATACGGACGTTTCAAGTTATAGGTCACTTTTGCTATCTCTAACAGTTGGCTTGTAGGAGGACTAGTATAATCATGACTGTCGACCTTCCCTCTATATATATATCTCTCTCTTGAGATGTGTGTGACAGTCACTTTGTATATAGTACTGGAGATGATAGGATGAGCTTGTGTCAGATGGGTTGTGGATTTGGTGAGTGTAAAAAATTAAGACTGACGCTTTTTCTCTCTTTTTCTTTATCTTTTGATGTGTTTATAGGTTGATGTGAGATGACAGGTTTTCATGTTACTGTCGTATATATAGTTGATGAATTTTGTGTGTATAATATATATGTGAGATATGTCGTGTAAAGTGTAATTTTTTTTATTTTTTTTAGGGAGGAGGGAGTTGATGATATTGCGTGTTATATGTTTGTTAATTAGAAATGTAATTATTGGAAGTTTTTGTGAGATGTAATTAAAATTAATGTAATTATGAGTTTAAATTTACAAATTTAAAAATACTAAAGGTTATATGTAATTAGTAGTGAGAAATATGTTGTTAAAAATAAAATTTTATGAAACTAGGAAAATCTTTTTTTATTACAAGCGCATGTCTGACTAAACTCGTCTGTATCTACTTGTAAATGTTTGGTGTTTTACAAACGTTTTCTTGTAACTAAGAAAACTCAATTTATCGAGTTAAACATTTTGAATTTTAAATGTCTACCTATAAATGTTTTATACAAGCAGTTACCATTTCCTTACTACTACGTTTTTCTTCTTCTTATTTTTTCCAATTTGAATAAAATTTTTTTTTTTTAATTTACCAACCTTTTATAAATCAACTTTAAACATTTTTTTTTAAATCAACTTTTTTTTATTTACTCAAAAACTTAATATCACCTACATCTGTAAAAATCAAATTAAAAAAAAAAACATCACACCAAATCAACTTTAAAATAACTTCCCTGAACATATCTCCTGAAATTTTTATAACAGTTTATCACCGTCTTTCTTTTCATCTCTCGCAATACTTCAACTTACATCAACACGTAAGCTTATTCCCCAGTACATCACACTATATTCTTACCCTACTTTTTTTTCTTTTCTCAACCATCAAACATATTTTCTCAGTTAATATCTTACGTATTTTTTTCACACCAAATCAAAAATTATTTGCGTAGACTTGCATCCTCCAAAAGCTAAGTATGCTAAAATTACGCTTGACGATTCTTAGAAGAGAAAAGCTTATGTATATATTTACTTAAACGTCGCGCTCGCGCTCTTTTACTGAGAATTAAGGGCTTTTCTTTTCCTTTTTAATATCTTTCGTCAAGCAAAAAGAGAGAGAGAAAAGAGGTATATATACTAGATGAGGCTGAGTTCAAGTTTTACGCTTTCTTTGTCAAAGGGTGAGAGAAGCTGCTTTTTTGTAGTTGCCCTTTAAAATGAAACGTATACTCTCTCTCTCTCTCTCTCTTACTCTTTCTCTTGTAAGAAAAGATAGTTACTTTTAATATGAATTTACGCGCAAAACTTTGCTTCAGATTTAAAGCTTTTTCTCTCTTTTGAGTTTTTAGTTTGTTTCTACTCTTAATTATAAACAAATAATATTTTATTTAAATGTTTTGTTGATATTATTATATAATAAAACCGCTTTTCTTGTAAGTGGTATTATGCTCGTTATAACAACTGACTTTTAAGGTTTAGTATTTTAGTTTTTGAAGTGCTGATTGAAACTTTGAAATGTAGAGATTGTAGATGTACGTAAGAAAATGATGTTTCTTGTGATTTAACGAGAGAATAAGAGAGCTTTTTGTACTGAAATTAATGAAATAAATTGAATTAGAAATATATAAGTATTTGTAAGAGTTTCAGTTTTACTATACGTTTTTTTGTTAAGAAACACAATATTTAGTTTTCAATTGATTTAAATAATAATTAATAATCAATAACAATCATTCACATCACTAAATTAAACTAAAAAAATCAACGAAATCGTCCATACACATCGTATGTTGCACACCAGTTTCCTTTTTATTTTTATACCTTTAACTCTCTTTATCCTCTTTCTTTTTCTCTCTCCACACAATCTCTATATATCGTCGAGCATGTAAATCCAGCCAAGTATATATAAGCGTAGAAAGAGAGAGAAAGAGTCAACGGACCCGAAAAAGAAGAACAGCACATACATACATATACACATACGTTTACAAGGTAGCTCAAGCGCGTCCGAAACTACTCGTCCAGTAGCAGTAGCAGCAGCAGCAAGCTACTGCGATTCTCTCGTCCGTGTAACGAGCGATATTTACGAGCTTGACTAACTCCGATTTCCTTTCCGTTTCGTTTATCTGTGCGATGCAGTTAGGATCCTTTCTCTCTCTCTCTCTCTCTCTCTCTCTCTCTCTCTCTCTCTCTCTCTCTCTCTCTCCCTTGCCCTTTCCTTTCTCTTCACCAGTTAACGTAAGGTAAAAATAATGATTACAATAGTAAACGGTCAAATGATCATGTTAAATTAATAAATGTTCTTTTTTTATCGATTTATTTTTTTAATAAGCTTTAAAATAAATATATTTCTTTTTTTTTTATTTTATTGTAATAAATTCTTATCTGAAATATTTTATTTGTATTTCTCAAGTTACAAAAAAAAAAAGAAAGCAATTATTTAAAAAAAAGAAATACAATATTTTCAATACTACACAGCATTTAACAGACTCCATATACCTACACTCTAAAGCATCAACCGTTAAAATCGCCATCTCCTTCTCCTTCTCATCGTCGTCGTCGTCGGTACGTGTAATCTACACGCTTTTAGCGTTCACCGCTTAAACGCTACCCTCTTCAAAAGGCAAAAGCTCCCACAATTTCGAAGAGCAAGCTACGTCGTCGCTGTCGTCGTCGTCGTCAACAACATGCACTATAGATATACACATATACAGTAAGATAGAAAGTCACACGACAATTTATACATATCAACATAGCAAGCCTCTTTTCCATTCTACCATAAACCATACTTCGCCTTGCACATAAATGCACTTTGTATACTAGAAAGTAGGAAAGGGTTGATGATATCGCTTTGCAAGCTTGCAACTTGCAAGCTCATACGCACTTTTTTTTCAAACCGTTGCTCTTTAGTCACTTTTTTCTTTGGTGTTATAAAGGGATTTTACTGATGCGTAGGTGTATATGCGCTTAAACCTCATCCCCCTCTATCTCTCTCCCTCTCTCTTTTCCTCTCAAATTGGCAAAAGATATATACAGGGAGGAGGATGAGAGTAAAGTGCAAAATTTCGTTCGACACGTGCTTTCTCTCTCTCTCTCTCTCTCTCTCTCTCTCTCTCTCTTTCTCTATGTGTATCTCTTACTCAACTACACTAACTGTACTGTCTTTTCACGCGCGGACATGGAAATATACTTTTCGCTATAAAGCTACTGCTACTGTTACTGCTGCTGGTGATGATACTAACGCTTGCTGTGAACTGTGGCTTTTGAAGTGAGCATTTGTGTCTTTTTTAATGTGTATGCAGTTCCGTTTGATATATATGTGTGAGTATATGTATGGGTGTTGTTGGATGCTTTTGTTTTATTGTGATGTTGAGTGTAGATGGAGGATTTTTAATTTTAAATTGTAGAAAATAAATTTTAAGATTTTTATCTATTTTTTTCTTTACGAATTAAAATCTTATTTAATTTGAATTTTGTGTTTTCGTATGAATTATTTGAAGGAATTTTAATAAAATAAAAACAGAAAGATAATAAATTTAACATAAATCAAATAATAAAAAAAATCATACCTTCTGATCATTCCATAATTTATACTGCTGCCATTCATCTAAACCAGGTCTCCAATATTCAATAGTATATTCCTCGGTATACTCAACCCCATGTCCATTACCAAATCGACCCTGTGTCTCAATCATAGTTATCACATGTGTCTTCCCAAGATCAACTTGAAGCCATTCTCGAACTCCACTTTCAATTTGGTGTTTTGGACACCAAGCACCACCTGCTGTCTCCTTACGTAGTCTGTAATAAAAATAAAAGAAAGTGTTGTTATTATTAAAAGCTTTATTAACATATATTCGTTTGAACTGTAATAAATAATTTATATTTTTTTTCCTTTTATCTTGCTACCCTTAGTTGATAATATGTTGAATGAGAAGGTACACGTTATCAAAGCTTCTTTAATCTCAATAAAACATGATATATCACATAATATAATTAAATTAAATCCTTAACACCAAGCTATCTCTCTCTCTTTCTCTCTTTCTCTCAGCAATATCAAATCCCAAAGAGACATACGAAAATTCCCTTGACATTAAATCTGTATATATACGTCAGTGTAAGACGCAATCCTCGAATGGAGTGGATGCAATCGGCTAATTGATTTTTACCCTTCTCCCCCTATCCCCTTCCTTCCTTCTATTATATATAGCACTTGAAAGCAGCACATATGTGAGTACACTTACTTTAACATCGTTTGATGTTACCGATTTATATATAGCTATATATAACTACCCCCTTATATGTTATATAACGTTGAGATGTAGTGTATGATAGGGAAGAGAGAAAATGTAAGGAGTAAGGGTCTTCAGACGAGGGGAATTTTCGTGTAAAAGGTTTGAGAGAGAGAGAGAGAGAGAGAGAGAGAGAGAGAGAGGGAGTGAAGGATGTGCACACAGGGGGTCAAAGGCTATGAAGAAAATATGGAAGTTAATGATATCAGGTACGTTAGATGGGAAGGAGGGAAAAGAGAGGGTATATGTATTTCGTGCTAGTGCTTCTTCTGCTTCTTCTTCTTGGATGTGCTTGAAGGAATTTATATAGAGTTGGGTTTGAGTGATGTTTATTATTTTTGGGTACTGGATTTTTGGTAAATTATTTAAGGTATGTAATGTAATAGGTTTTATGAATAAGATATTGAATTTATGGTGGTGGTGTATGTATGTGTGTGTATGTATATGTAGTAAGCTTTTGCTTTGATGTTTATAATATATATATTTTTAATATTTTTTTTTTAGAGAGATGAAATATTTGCGTGATATGTAATAAGATGGGTAAATATTTAGTTTATAAAAATTTTCGTTTGATGGAAAGATAAATATTAGTTGAAATTTATAAAATTTTTTTGAAAAATAGTTGCTTTGATTAAAAATTTTTTTTTCATAAATTTGTAATTTTATGTTTATCTTAAAAATTTTATATATTTAAGAAAATAATTTCTTGAAACTTAACTTTTTAAGTAGTACTTATAAAGTTTGTTAAATTAAAATGGTACACTAGAAAAAATTACTCTAATTTAGATGTCCGTCCCCTATTTATTATTAAATTTCTGTATAAATTTTTTTTTTTTTAAATAAACTAATGAACATACCGTCAAAAAAAATTTATTTTCAACTTAAATTAGCATATACGTGTCATTTTTATCAATTTCAAAAATAAAAAAAAAAAAGAGAACTATCGATAACACTTTTACCAAAATACAATATCAATTAATCAATTCAAATAAAATTCTCTAAAAAAAAAAATCTCCCTTACAATCCTCCAACAATAATATTAATAATAATAAAAAAATCTCCAACACCTACAATACTGAATAATAAATAAACTCTACAGTATAAAATATCACGCATATATAGGTATATATAGACTCTGCCAAAGCGTTTGTCGCCAATGGCGTTGAAATTCTCACACCCTCATTGCACACATACACGAACGAACCTAGGGGTATCAGAAATCGCGTTACCTTTCTCTCTATACCCCCTCATACATACACGCAAAGTGAAAGCGAGCTCCATATATAGAGTTGATATAATAGAAGGGACGTTATATACATATATATAGAGCATATAGTATATATAGCTCTCGGGGCGTCAATCGAATATATCGCAGAGCGGGTATCGCACTCGCCGCTCTTTTGACGCCAGTATACTACATATATACTTCGGTCAAATGTACTTTGCACTTAGAGATATATAGTTATATATATAGATATATATCTCGACGCATCATCTTCATAGATGTATACACACGCACGAGTCATTAAATTAAATGGACTGGTGCGCGAGCGAGTGATAGAAAAAAAGGCGTCAGTGTATGTATGTGTGTGTGTGTGGTAAAGCATCGTGTCTACTCGAATCTTTTTTTTTATTATTATTATTCGTGATGTGCTGTCGTGTTTTGAGCTACTCTAGGTATATATGGTGAGAGTAAATGCGAGGGACATGTGGAAAATGAAATCCGATGTGGGGATGTCCGTTGATGATGTACTATATAGTGTAGTGTGTAGCTTGTTTTGTCTAATTATCGTCAAAATTTTGTAGAGGAGGAGGAGTATTCAGAGATTCGTGTCTAGATTTTAAAGATTTAATTATTTATAGTGCGAGGATTTTTTAATTTTTATGGAGAACAAAGAAGTAGTGAATATACCGTTATTAGTGGATGTATAGTAATTATTAGTTATTAAGATAATAGTGATAGGATTGAATGTGACATAGTTTTTTTTTTTCTTTCTTTTTAATATTTTAGTTACTTAAAAAATACAATGTTATAATTTAAAGTATTTTTTATAGAAAATATTTCAAATTTATACAAATGATAAAGTATTATTGAAAAATAACGTATGCGAAATACAATACAACGTCACTGATCTCCAGACGTGTCATTTGAAAAAATAGTACTTTTAAAATATAAAAAAATATTGAAACCTGTTATTTCCGTAAAAACTGATAGTATGCACTTGCTTTTATTTTAATTTTTCATTTTTTTTTTCTTCCTTTAACATTTTTTTTTTTTTTCAACAATTCGTTTCATTTCATTTTTCATTTCTGTTAAAAATAATTGCTCATTCTAGTTTTATGAATATCTGTGACACAGCTGCTATTTTTATCGCACAATTTTTTTCATCCTCTACAAGATAAATAATTGCTCATCATATATAATAAAGAAGAAAAAAAACATAATACAAAATAAAAATGAATTCTCCAGTTTATTTAATAACGAGCTTCATTTCTCAACAATCAAAAATCTAACATCCGTAAGAAAAGAAGCACCAAAGATTAATCGATACGTCCGGTTTTACGATTTTACTGTACTATTCTCGCAAATAAACTCGGTCGCTCCTTATCGACGATCGAACATGAGCAGAGAAGCTTTTTTCTCGCGTGTCCTCTGTTGTTGCTGGTAGTGCGGCCGCGTAAAAATTGATTGCTTGTTAAGCGCCGGAATCCCGGGTATATACAGATGCAGCGCAGAGTAGCATAAACTCAACTGATTGGCTGGAGGCGAGTATACCCGGTCACCAGGACGATCCAATTTTTGCGATACTTCCCTTCTCTCGTCGTCTATAGTTCTTGTTTTTTTTTTTATTTATGTCTTTTATTGTGATAACAGAGCAGACGAGACTTGTAATTGATAATAAAATTTGATAAGTGTTTATTTTATTTTATTTCGTTTTTTTAAAATTAAAATTATTTACTTTATAGAAACACTTGTTTTGTACTTTGTACGATATAGGAAAGTAATTCATTATTTTAAGAAATGTTTTTATTATAGGACTATTTTTTAGTGACTGGCTATGACTGCTATAGATGAATTTATTTTTTACGTAGTTATTGCAATAATATTTGATCAAATAAAATAAAAAAAGAAAAGAAATAATATAGTGACATGGTTTCAATATTTTACTTTTAAAAAATATTTTTATCTATATTTTCACTTTAAATTTTTGTCCATTTCGTATTCCATAAGATGACAGTAAAAATACAGTTTCAAAATGAATAAAAAAATATATATTGTTGAATACCAAAAAGAATTGAGTTTCTAAAAGTCCATAAAAATTCTAGAAAAGCATGATATTGATGGATACTAAATTTGTCGATACTGTTTGAATAAAAAAAAAAAACTTTGCAAATACGTGTCAATGGTATTGAACGATCGGAATTATAGATAGCTTTTTGGATTTTTAGTTATATGTATGATAGAAGCAAGTAGATGATTGATTGTGCATGAGAAAATGTCTGTACAATAAGTCAATGCTGTATCTGTATCTACCGACAAGTCAAGATGAATAATAGAAATATATGATATTTAAACTCTACTTTTTACAATTTAATGCAATTATTTTATTTTTAAATTATTAGACTTAATTTTACTTTTTTTGTTAACTCTTCTATTATCAGTATTAAGCTTAATTCAATTTATAATTAAGTCAAATAATTTTATTCTCAGCATTTATATCAAGCCATCCGACATAGCCTCTTATCATTAATTATGTTTGCAATTCAACGTGACACCGAAGAGAAAAAATCTCGACAAAACGCTCGACACTTCCATCTCCCTCTCTCGTTTTGTTTTCTCCGTTCGATATATCCAACATACGTTTTCTCCTGACTTTAAAAAGATGGATACCCAACCTGTGGGCCTCTCGATCTGCGTCAGCGTCAGTCCGGTTCTCATTACTCTGGCGCGTCTGTCGAGTCTCGCTTACCATCCTCTATATGTAATGTATGTGTATATGTGTACTTGCTCTTGCTCTACTGTTCATACGCCTCTTCCGGACACACTTTTTTTTTTAACTTTTTTTTTTAATCAGGGTTCGGTTCTACGTTTGAGTGAATGAAGAGCTTTCGATTTAATTTTGTTAGACAAATAACATTGAGTTTTTATGTAAATTTGCGAGAGGTGTTTGATGTAGGCTAAAAGATATTTTTTTTTTTTATTTCAAGGATGAAATTAAACTATGTTTTGATGGTGATACTTTTGATTGTAAAATGTATTCGAGATTTTTTTTTTACGTGAAAATTAAAGTTTGAATAAAAAAAGTACTTTTACAAAAGGATATTTATACAATTGGAAATCAATATTAAATTTTTATGTTATAAATATAAAATTAAATCAATAAATAATGTTTTTGAAAAGTGATGATAAATTTCAGAAATAAGTGCTGAATTATTTTTAGTTGTAGGTTTATTTTTAGTAAAATATAAATTTTCCTGAATAATTTCGTATACGATGATTAAAAATATGATTGAATTTTATGAAAATACATTTTGTAACATTATTTAATTTGAAATTTATGTCTGTCTTATAAATATCATGGACATATATTGTTTATAAAACGTTAAAATTTTGTAGTTATAATTGAGAGGTCAAATGAAAATTGTTAAATACACATTTCAAAGTGCGATATCAATTTTAATGAAAGTTACACAAATATTTTGATCGTTTTATTATACATTCATTCTTGAAACGTTATAAATATAAATATTCGCGTTTGAAAAATAAAGCAGTTTGGTATTAAAAAAAAAAAAAAATTCTTTTTTACATCTACTCGTATTTCATTCGTTTCAGAAAATATTGCAATGTTTACGTTGACTAATGAAAAAAAAAAAATTCTTTCAAATAAAATTCTTTTACGTATGTTTATATCTGTTTACGGATTGCCATAGAAAAATAAATAAAGAAAAAAAAATTTCCACATTTAATTTTTATTATTTATTTATTAAAATTTAAAAAAATTTATAATATTTCCTTTATAACATATAGTAAATATTTATAATTACCGTGCATATCGTGCTCCGACATTCGTCACATATGATGACGTTGCATTGAGAGCTAAATCCGGTATGGCACCTGATTCCATACCCAAAGCTGCATTGCAAGATCCTGAAATAAAATACACATTTTTTAAATACGAACATACATTAAAAAATAATTGCTATAATTAAATTAATCATTCAATTTTATGTTTCATTATTCAAACATAGAAATAAAACAACGTGTCATCATTATTTATTCATACAGTAGGAAAACAATTGAAGACAATATTTATTTTTTCATCATGTATCTATTATTGACATGCTATAACGCTTAGAAAATCAACAAAAGACGAAGTACATATCCTCAACAATCACGACGTTTCATTTATCGGTATAATTATGTAACCGGTCGACTCCTCGACAACACAAACAATTCATAAATCGATTCAACTATCGTCGTGTGCATATTCGTTGAAAAAAGTGGGACAAAACCAGAAAGAGAAAACTATATGTTGTCTCTCTCAATACAACCTTTCTCTCTCTTTTTTTTTATTTTCTTGTTTCCATTTTTTTTCCTCTTTCATTTTCTCGTTTCTTTTCAAAAAAAAAAAAAAGTTCAACCACGCAAATTGCGAATCGAATTTTTCTTTTTTTTACCAACAATGGTACAGTAAAAGCTACGAGCTTATCCTCTTTCTCTCTTTTCTTTTTTTTTTTCGTCAATCGTAACACAATAGCATTGAACAATAACCTCAGATACACATTGATATGTAGAAAACTATTACGTATGAAGTAAAAATTGTTTTGTTTTCAAGCTAATTTTTGTTAAATCGTTTCAATCCAAAATATAAGAACCAATTTCTTTTTATTTACATTATATTTACCGCTAAAAAATCACAAGTAACATAAATCAAAAAGAAAGTTATCAAAAACTTTATTTCCAAATCAAACGTACAATATCATTCAATTTTTTTTTCCACCAATAAAATAAAATCGCTTAAAAAGCATATAAAGCTAAAAAAAAAACAAATCTGTAAAACAATAACGCGACAAAACTGTTAACAAGCCTTTTTTTCTCTCTCAGCAAGCCATAAAACCACAATCGAAGCTAATTAAAAACACTTTTTACTCCACTATACTACAATCCCTACGATAATAAAAAAAAAAAAGAGAAAACAGAAACAAATAAAAGTATCATTTCCAACAGCACAAAAAAAAAAAAGAAATTACACGAGACTTAAACAGCGTATAGTCACTCGGTATAAGAGCCCAGCAAAGCTGTACTCAGAGGAAGAGAAAGAGAAAGAAAGAGAGAGCTATTGCAATTGCACAGCTCGAGCTTTTGACGTATTCATCGCGTGCTAGAGGTAAGCAGCAGTAGCAGCAGCAGTAGTAGAGAGGCTAGGGAAAGAGAGGAGTTAGAGACGAAAGTGAGGTGAAAGAGTGAGAGAGAGAGGAGGGCTGCTCCTCTCTTTCTGGTATCTCTCGCACGTACGCTACGGTAGCGCTTCGGTGAGAAGTTGCCGAGAGAAAGAGAGAGAAGGGCTAGAGAGCAAGGTAAACGCTCAGCTTGCATGTATATATAGATATATAGATAGTTGCAAGGACTGCGTTCTATGCTCCCTCGGGTGGATAATGGCGCTCTTTCTCCCTCATCCCCCTTCCTCTATATATACACTATCCTCCTCTCTAGACTTTGCTGCTTTTCCTATATCCCTTGGGCGCCGAAAAGCAGCAGCAGGAAACGCCGAGACTTAACTCACGTACAGCCGTAAATACTACTATGCTTTCTGGCAAAGGGATTTTCATGTATCTATGTATCTATGTATTCGTTTCATAGGAAATTTTTGGAATTGTGATTTTTTTTTTTTTATAAAAAATTGATTTTTTTGTTTTGTTTATTGGGTTTCTTTAGGAGTGAGAGTTTTAGAAATTATCAAGATTTTCGGTGATTTTATTTATTAGCTTTTGTATAATATATTAAATCTACTATTTGAGACCGAGGAATAGTTAAGTTGGCATACCGATGATTTTGTAATTCACATATCGTGAGTTCGATTTCTAGCGTCTGCCAGCTAAGACATTGAACGAGTCCTCTTATTATGCCGAAATACGCTCAATAAAGTGTTGCAATGGCCTTAAAACTTGTTTTATTTTATTTCGATACTGTTTCCTGTTTTCATTTTTTTTTGTTTTTTTTGCTATCAATTTATTTTTTCAATATTTATTCTCTATAGCAATTTCAACAATACCAAAATAATCTTGATACATCTTCATTTAAACTTAAAGCTTTCGTGTAACAATTACTTTTCGAGTGTGCAATTCGTATTGTTAGATCTTGCAAAAAAAACTACTACTACCCACAGATTCACGAAACATATATATAGCTTGTTTTCTTTTCTCTCACGCTCATTGCTTTTTTCGAAGCTTTATTGGAAAGTTTACTTGCTTCTTTCTTGACACGAAAGCCAGTTGAGTTTCTTTTTCTGTTTATCTGAGCTTAGCTGATGCGCGAAATCCACGGCCACGATTGCAGTTTGTTTAATTTACTTGATGATCTCGTGATTGCTGGGTATAGAGATGACTATTTGAACGATACTGTTTATAGCTTTTAGATATATTTTTAGCAATTGATTAGTTTTGATTAGAAATTTGTAGTAGAATTGTGGTTTTGATGAAGTGTAAATTTTTTTTTTGTAATTTGTAGTTGTAAAATTTTGAAAGATTAAAATATTTATTAGAGTGTGAAAGTTGCTAATTTTTTAATTTTGGTGGAAATTTAAGAAATAATTATTATTATTAAAATTTTAAATAGTCACTGATTAGAGTATGACAAAATGTAATATTTAAAAGGTCAAAGATTCTACTTATTAAAAACAAAACTAAATTTAGTTTTATAAAATTTCAAAATAAATAAATTTTTAATTTCTTTTTCACGTTACTAAAAGCACTTTTAATTACAAAATTCTTAAAAAATAAATTTTTCATAACTCCATGTAAAATGTAATTATTTTTTAGAGATTTACCAAAAACAGACCCAAAAAACTGATGACCTTTACACCAGAATTATATCTTATAATGCCTTAATCCGAACATGTACTCCACTCGGAAAAAAAACTTTTTTCATTTACTCATGATACATTACTTTAGCGTGTACATATAAAACATCACACTTTCACCATATACTAATTCATATTTACTTGCTCTTTTATGCTATTTCAAAATTAAATACCTTCTAACTCATTTTTAGATTCAATATATTTATCAATTTTTTAAATTCAAAATAGAATTCCAAGCAGCCATAAATCGACCATTATCTCATAATTAAAAATTAAAAAACAAACACCCATATGCAACTTCAACCATAAAAAAAACAATACATTCAATTCAATTATTCCTTATCATCCACATCAAAGCACTAAAACCATTAGTTCCACCAACATTAACAACACCATAAAAAAAAAAAAATATCATTAACATGTCAAACACCATATACACAAAACCTCACTCTCTTCAACCCATTGCAACTTCGCACAATTCAACTTCCCTTTCCTCTCTCTTTCCCTTCAACATAATTTACGACTCTCAACAACGTTTGCAACGTTTTCACGTCGCATCACAGAGAAAAGCCGTATACGTCAGAAAACCTTACTACACAACTACCACCACCACTATACACACACACACACACACACCGTCATCTTTATCGCTCATTACACAATTTTCTTTCTGCAGCAGCCACTTTCATTCTCTTCCCTTCTTTTTTTCATCCCATAGGGATCACTATACTCGCACTATACACCTTCTTATTCTTTTTCCCTCCTCCCCATCATATTTCCAGCTCTCAGACGCAGACTCCAACATCGTAAAGAGCGTACGCCGATGAAAAATAGCCAAAAACCCATACCCCCCTCCTCCTCCTCCTCCTCTTTCCACTCCTACGTATATATAGCAGTAGGTAGCAGTCGCGCGAACGCGTGGAAAGCTTAATCGCTTGGACTCAGCGAGCAAGACCGCTACCTTTATACCTATATATACATCATATGCTCTTTCTCAAAAGCTTGTGTGTATGTGTGTTTCTCGCGGGCTTCACCCTCTTCTGCGTCTGAATCGGCGTCGTTTTCCGAGGCGTAAAATTGCACGGCCGCTAGTATGGGATTACACGCTTGGTTTGTTACTACGCTCCGTCCGTGTGTGAATACGTGGAAGGGAAAGGAGGAGAAAGAGGCTATAGGTATGACTAGTCTTTTGCGCGAATGTCTTGCCTGGAAATATTGTGGAATTGTCATATTAGCGAGTTGTTGTGTGTATTGTTTTGTTTTTTCTTTTTTTTTTAAGGGTAGAAGGGGGAAAGGGAAAGAGGAAAATGTGATTTGTGGATCTTTTTTTTTTTGAGATGGATGAATGGAAGGATTGGGTGACTGAGATTTTTTCGTATATTGGTTGCTGTATGATTTTTATTTCTTTTTATTTAGCTATTGTGCGTGTTTTATGATTTTGTGGTTTTACGAATGAATGACTGAGCAATTTTCTGATGTGATGGATTAATTTTTATTAATTGCATATTTCTACATCGAAAATAAAAATAAAATAAAATAAAATAAAATCTGAAACAAAAAATTCTTTAAATTGAATATAAGCTTTTGACTTAACGTTGCAATTCTAAGCAACACTATTGCATACAATATCCATCCTATATCAAATAAATCTTTCTGTCCCATATACCCTAAGCAAGAAATGCATCTCGATAGTGTAGCTTCAGCCTCAAAAAGCTCGGCTTCAACGAAGCGTCATTTTCCCAATCATCCTATCGTCGTCAGGTCAAAGTAGTGCTTGCAAGCTCTATATAGCTGCATCAAGAATCTCTCTAGAGATGGACTCATGGAGCAAGCTGAGAATTCGAAGGCAAGAAGGAAGAAGACGGTTGGTGATTAATGAAGCGTGTGGGGCCAATCTCACCGAGGGAATCTACTTCCTTGGCTATACTATATGGATGATGAAAGAGAAGGGTGTGAGAAGGAGAGAGCTTGCAAAGTTCGATGGAAGAGCACCTTCAAGGCGACGTTGCTTGCTACTGGACTTTCTCACTCTCTCTCTCTCTTTCTTGCTCAGTCCTTTTCAGGTATAGATACGTCGCTTCGTATCCTCACACAGCTTGGCTACATGAGATGGCCTGATCTGGCTTTAATGTGAAGCTCTAGATTTTGATACTATGATAAGGAAATCTCAAAGATGCCGAACAAGTTTTAAGACGTTGAAATTTAAGAGATTTCATTTTTATCTCTTGTTGTTTGATTATTGTCATCTTTACTTATTGTTATCTTCTTGTTTGTACGTATTTTATTTTGTTCTTTGTATAAAAATTGGGTTTTTACAACTATGATATTTTTTATTTTGTTTAGTATCGTCTAAAATTATCATAAAAGTAAAAACTTGCCAAATAAATTTTTCTATTCCTAGAAAAATAGAAAAAAAAAATATCTTGAAATCATTTTAAAAATACTAAACAGTTTCGTTTCTCATACTTTTACCAACTTTTTCCCACCTTTACTTTCCCCCTTTTTTTTTATCAAACATAACACAGCTTAAAGAACAAAGAACTCCTATAATTTCTCACTATAAAGCTCTACGCTCTAAGATTTACAATGCAATCCTGCGTATATGGCTAACCTATACCTTTTCGTGATCTTTACTCTAAGAGTTGTTTCCCGATATCGGAAAGCCGTGCCTCAAAAAGCTTACCCTTCTTTTTTTCTCTTGGTTGTATGCCTTCTTAACCGAAAAGAGCGTCAAGAATTTTTCATCAGCTTGCCTTTACCGCAAGCTCTCCTTCGAAGGATGTAAGAACTTTATATATAGATATATCTATCTATCTATCTACAAACCTGTCGGTGTGATTTATTCCACGCCCTTTTTTTTCTCTTGAGTAACTACGAAAATCAAAGGGGGGATAGGCTTGGATTGTAGGAGTGAGTGAAAGTAAGGTTTGAGTTTTGGTTTTTACCCCTTTCTCTCTTTCATCTAATGGTATTATAACTCGTTGAACTGGGTCAAATTGGACCAAGTAACCAAGCGTGGATGGATATTTGTCTGACGTTATATTCATTCTTGAAAGATTCTTGAATTTGGTAAAGAGGCTGTAGATTGAAGGAATTTATTAGATTTGAAAGGCAGTTCCTTCGAGTTACTCGATTTCACACGTGACAAATTTTATCCTATTCTGTGTACTTTTTAATGATTGGATGAGCAGACACTTGATTTTTAGAATAAAATTTTTAAAATGGACTTCAATTGATGGATGTGATGAAGAAGATATAACGATTTGAATGTAAGGCTGTAATCAGTTGAAAATAAATGCAGTCACTTAAAAAGTTAATTTTTTGTTTAATTTATACTGCAGTTTTATAACAAGATAAATTGTGTCTTAAATAAAATGTTTAATAATCACTTTTTTTATAGTTCATATAAAATTAAAAAAAAAAATAAGATTTTTAAAATCATTAAAATTAAACGTCATTACTTTTTTCATTTTATCCAACAAAATTAAAAATTCAAAAGAAAAAAAAAATTCAATTTACTTTATACATAAGTTCACCATCCTATTCACACGACTTTTAAGTCTACCAACTTTTTTTTTTATCTTCATTTAACAAAGCTAACATGAAACTTCCCAAATGAGTTCTCATCTTCTATAACAAGAATTAAATCATAATTACAAAGTAATTTATTCTATCGTATAATTGCATCTTCAATCATTAAATGATAATTCATCATTTAATGAATAGATGATGATGGTAGTAGTAGCTAGTGCAATGGATGCAATGATGTGCTCTCTACCGTGAATAGGATTGTCAGATAGTTTCATGCAAGCTTTAATGAAAGTCGAGCTTTATCTCTCGTACGAGTAAATTCGCACAAAAGATGTATATATACCTTTCAATAAGATATAAAATTGTAAATGTTGAGAAAGATTTTTGTTTGGAGTAGGTGTATATGTTTATATGAAAGTATTTTTCTTTATATGAATTTTTTTTTTTTATAAAAGGTATATGGAAAATGTAAACTATGGAATTTCTCGTAATGTTTGGTTTGGTTGGTGTAGAGTAATGGATCGTAAATCCGATGATGTTTGGTAGAAATTCTGGTCTTGGAATGATTGATGGAATACATCGATGGTAATAGCCTTTTCGAATATTCGATTCGATTTTATTCCTATGGTTTGTTGTTATTGATAACATATTCGATACCATAATACAAGATAACAGAGATTTTTAAACAAACAACTAGAATAATTTCTAAATTATATTAAAAAATTTAAATTAGCTTAATTCACAAAAAATCCTTTTTGTTTGCATACCAAAAATTTAATATTTGTTAATATTAATAAATCGCAAAGCATGAAAAGATATTTCTCTCTATAGTGCTTGCATTCGCAATGACAACATTACAATTATAACACAGTAGGATATACTACCATTTAATTAAAAACAATTTTCAATTCTAATTAATGCAAGCCAACGGCATCACAGCCATGAGAAAAAGATAGTTAAGTCGCATATTCTTTTTTTTCTTCTACTGTATATCTCCCCATCTTTTATTTTTTTTTCTATCGCATACCATCATATCTCAACCACGCGGAATATTCAGTCGTGAAATCTGTTTGCTCGTTAATTATTTTTACCGAGACGACATTTTTAATTTCGTGAAATAGAGAGGAGAAGTAATACGAGGTGAGAGAAATGAAACAAGGCAGAAGAAGAAGAAGGAATTAGATTAGACTTTATAATGAGAATGAGAAAGTGAAACATTTTGTTTGAAAATGCGTAGATTGGTGTGAGAAATGATAAAAAGTTCTTGTTTATGTGGTTACGTAATTACAGGTCAATCGATTTTAATGAATAGCTCGATATTTACAAAAATTAGTGTATTTTAATAAGAAATTTAATACTAATTTTTTAAATTTTAAATTAGATGCTTGGTAAAATTATAACTAGTAGCTTATAATCGATTTATATTGAAATAATTTAACAGATTTATAAAAAACTTAGAATTTATAATAAACCTTAAAATAATTTTTAACTAAATGCTACCATCAAAAAGGAAAACCTTTTTTTTAAATAGATTTAAAGATCTTTTAAAGATACACTAGTCATCTATAGGCGCGCTTCGCGCGCTCTATTATGTATATGCAGATTTTGTTTTGTTTTTATCTAATCCAATCAGATCACGAATAAAACGGGGACATTAAAATTTTATTATAGGATCTATTTAAAGATATGTCCCTACCACAGCAAAGTTATCGAACATTTATGTAATTATTACTATTAGCCTCTTTTCAGTAAATTATAACAAAAAAAAAAAAACTTAATGACTACAATCCATCAAGAAAAAAATTAAAATGTAGTAGTCCAATCTTGATTTAATGAAGGGTCAATGTCCTAAATGTTAATTTTTTGTTTTCAGTCAACTTACAATTGTTTCATTCTAATTACATTCAACAAAGGCTCTTTACAAAAGTTATAATTATTATTCTTATTTTCCTCAAAGAAACACGGAAACGTTGACGTGACAATTAATCTCAAAATATTAGTTAATGTTGATTTTGTAGAACAAACACATATTTTCTCCTTGTAATCGTAAGGCTTTGCTTATATTTACCTGGTCATTTGTATTCTGTTAAACTTTAATACCTAATTTCTTTGGTAAAAAATAGGGAAACAATCATTAATATAATAAGCAAGTCTGTTTGAAGATATATAATTTTCATGCTTCAAATTTTCTTAGAAATCAACTGTAATTATAACTATAATTTCCATAATGACCCATACATTATAAACTTATGAATATTAAATGATCATAGCTTTTTGTACTTTATCGGTGCAATTTCTGTAAGAACACGTTCTATGACATTTATATGATAAAAAAAAAAGAATCAGTTAGTCATAAAAGTTGACCTTCAAAAAATTTTTTTTCTTTGTCCCAAACGAACTATAAAGAAAAAGTTTTTTTTTCTTTAAAAAATCACCAAGGGAACAGAACAACTTTACGAAACGAGGTCTGGTGTGCCATAAGTCAGCCGTGACATTGAGTTCCTGCCGACCAAGTGCAATCTGTACTAAACCTCTATCTATCTCTCTCTCTCTCTCTCTTTTCCTTCCTTCCTTTACTCTTCTTCCTTTTTGATGTATTCACGCGATTCTATCTTTCATATATAGGTTTTTATATATAATACCGAGTTCGATTTTTCAACGTTTTAATGATAATTGATGACTTAATGATAGAAATGATCAATCAAATTGTTAAATGAATTATACCAATGATAGAAATTATATAAAAAAGAAATTTGAATGTAAGAACACTTTTTTTTTTATAAATACAAAACAGTGATTTGCAATATTTAACTTTTGATAAATAAGCTTGTAAAAAGATTAGTAAAATACAATATTGATAATATCACATAAATCACGTTATTTACCAATAATATTCATCTCATATATCTGAATATATTTCATCACATCAAAAAAAAAAAAAAAAAAAAATAATTTCTGTTACTTTCTAACACTAAACATTCACAACACAACCTAAAATACAAAAATGCTCTCCCTTATTTTTTTTTTTTCATTTCATATACCCATCCACCCCCCATTTATATACACATATAACTATATACAAAAACGTAATAAAGCGTTTATATATCAAAAGCAGTAGCAGGAGCTAATGCACCTCGTCGTTCACTCGACTTTATTGATTTTATTTAGTAGCAGCAGCAGCTACTACTCCTTCTCCCCCTTCTTTCTCTTTCCCTTCCCCCCCTATTGTATAGAGCCTTTCCCTTGATTTAATGTCTCGGGGGTTCCCGATAATAAAAACTGCCTTTAATGCAATTGCGTATTACCTCCAACCAATGAAGGGAGGAGGAGGAGAAGGCGTGAAATATTTCCACCGCCACATTACGAAATAATCTATAAGTTATTGCGTAATTTATAAAGTCTCTTTCTCTCTCTCTCTCTCTCTCTCTCTCTCTCTCGCGGTTTTCAAGCAAAGAAGAAAAAGAAGGAGGAGAAGGTAAAGTTGCTCGCGCCAGGGCCAACTCTTTTTTTTTCAAATAAGAAAAGCTCGGCGATGAAGAATGGCGGGTTATATTCTCGCGAGCTTTTAAAAGGGCCTAGACTTGAGTGGGTATATGTATACCTATATATAGAGAGGTAACTATAAGTATGTGTGTGTGTGTGTGTAGAGGCAGATATAGCTATATGTGCTCTGGCTTTCTCCAGGATAAGCGTATTACCGGGAGAGCCATTGTCTACGAGCAGCCAATCCGAAGTAATGAGGCACGTGCGTCTGGGATTCAAGTAGGTTCTCTTTCATATATACATAGGTGAGGAACAATTGTTTAATACTTCTGTGTGCTATAAGCTTCTCTTTCTATTTTTTAATTCTTTTTTTTTTCTTTTTTTTTTTTTAATCTATAGGCTGATGTTTTATTAGCATTTGTTTGTTGATGAAGCTATAGGCTATTGGATTTTTTTTTTTTTTATTTTATTGATTTGTTAAAATTGTAAAACAAAACTATTTTTTTTTTTAAGCTTTATTGTAACAAGGTTTTTCTATTGTGTTGCTGTAATACTATTACAACACATGTACCTATATCTTCGATACCACAAATAAAAACAAATATTTTTTTTTTAAATAAAAAAATTACATTTTTACAGTATAAATCCCATACAAAGCTTAAAACTAATCCTTACCTTAAACAAGAACCCCACGTTTATCAGCTGAGACATACCTAACATGTCACAACGACGACGACGACGAAGCTTCATCGTCATTCAACGAGCTGACAACAACAGTACCTTACACTCGAGTGTCGCGCGCGTCTTATCCGCGGAAAGACGCTTTCCTATTGTTCGCGTCCTCCTATATACTTGTATATGTCGCGCCTCAACGCTTTGCTGCTGTTATATGTATTAAGTCTCGTATGTAAGCGGCTATGCGTATATTATCTATTATATTACATGGTCTTATGATTTTGGTAGAATGAACTGACGACTTGGAAATTATGTGATTTAATGGTTGAGGGTATAATTTGTAGTTTTTTAGTATAGTTACAAGAAAAGATTTGATAGTTTAGTCTATGTTGGTTTATTGTTAGATTTGTGGAATTTGAATCGGTTGACGTTATACTGGTCATATTGAAATTTCGAAATGGACTTTGATGTGATATTGCATTGTGAGTTTTGATTTGAAATTTGATTTTGTAGTCTGATTGTACTTGCAATTGCTTTGATAGAGGTATATATATATATATATATATATATATATGGGTGTATTGTATTGGTATTAGAATGTAAAGTTTAGATATGGTGATAATATTGAATAAAGAAAAATATAAAATAATAAATTTATGTTTGGAATTTTTAGTTTTAATTTTAATTATGAGCAAAATTAATTTGTTAAAGTTTAAAATTACGTATGTATTATGTTATATCAAGGTCTTTGATCAAATTTAAGCGTTTTATTATAATTTTTCTGTAACGTGACGGAATAATTTAGTTAATATATATCTAGCATGTTATCGTACCATTAAAAATAGTAATATAATATGCTTGAGTGAGTAACAATATGTCATTATAGATGTAAAAATTTGTAATGAGAACGGAAGTGTTATATATATGAATAGTAGCGCTATACTACTGCACTACTGTTTAAAACGTAAAATTCACTAAGCACCAGGTGGTAATATTAATTAACCAAATACTATTTTATGGCTATTATTTTCGTATATAATAGAATATCCTACTATACCACTATAGCATACACTTATAGCTATCGATTATTGACAAACGTATTTTACTAATGGCGAAACATTTGGTTGCTCTTCTGTAAAATATGATTATAACTGGCAATGAAATTAGATGAAGAGAAATTTTGAATAATATAATTGATGAATTGTAATTAATGGTAATACAAGTATTCATTATAATTGAAATTTATTGCAGTATTATTAAATCTGTTTTTTTTTCATTAATTTTAACTAGGATTTATTTTTGCAGAGCTTTGTAATGGTGAACAATTTTAATTTGATTTTTTGGTTTTTTCGAAGTTTTCGAATATAGAAAGTCTATAAATGTGTCTATGCGCGTGTGCTTATTAAGTGTCTACATAATATACAACAGAATAAAAAAATCTCATTAATTTATACACCCACTATTCTTCAATTATTCAAAAGAAAAAAAACCACTATATTGCCTATAATTCTCATTCAGCATTTTAAAAAGCATTTTAAATTTTCGATCAACCATTCAAACTAAAGGCATATTTCATTCATTCCCAATTCCTTCCAAAAAAAACCATCTCCGCTTATTAATAAACTTCCTCTTCAACAAAATGCATACAATAACATGCCACTGCGGGATCACACATAGAAGCAGCAGAAGAAACAACTCATTCATTAACCACAACACAAGCACTACCTCACTTATCGACATAAAACTCGTATATATTGAAATTTTCCTCAATATATATACATCGAAAGCATACACCACGAAAGCTTTTCGAAAATTTCAAAATCAAATTCAATTAAATTCCATATAACCATTAGCCGAAAATGTGAAAGTATAGGTATTATATATAGCATGTGGGTATAATAACGAGGGTATAATTGTGAAAATTAAAACGAAGGGGAAATATATATGGTATATAATAACTAACGCATGCGCGTTTATAGAAAAAGCTCGTGTTTTACTTTTCCTCTTCAGAATAAATTCGAAATATAATGATGATGATGATGATGAGTACAGTTCTTTTATAAGTCAAATAAATGCCGCTTGCTGTTGGATATACAATAGAAATTAAATAACGAGGCTTTTTGATATATACATGTATATGTAGATGATATAATGTGGTGTGAAGGAGGGTTTATGTGAGAGACAATGGATGTAGGTCAACATGTTTTTCCATCGTTCCTGTGGCTGATTATATTATGAAATTATCGTTAATTTTCGCTTGAATAATGATTATATTTTATTGAGATTTTTTTATTTTATTATACATTTAAGCTTGAGTAAACGTCTCAATTTACATTTTTTTCTTTTTTTAGTTATGAATGATTTTTAAATTTTATTGAAATAGAAGCTTTAATAATTGGTACATTTTAAGATGTATCGCTTGTAATAAAGGGGTATGTCCTTGTGTCTTTTCAAAAGATTATGCAACGCGTGGTATGGTACCACGCGAAGCTTTTACTTGGAAGCTTAAAGACAGTTTTATTAAAGTTTCTAGTACGTTTTCATTAAAGTAATTTAAGACGTTACCATTTAACGTTACTTGAAATAACGTTCATATATAAGAGTCTTTAATAAATGGTGTCCTTAAGATAGTGTCCAGTAATTTGATGCTTCAAGTCATTCAAAAGTTAGAAAAGTTTTTTTGATAAAAAATGTGAAAGAAAAAATTATGACTATATGGATGTAAAATGTTCAAGACTTGCATAGATGATGATTATGCTAATGAAATGATGAATAGAATTGAAAATCGTACTTTTTCATATTATTGACTTCGTTTATATCCAAAATTCTGGAAATTGTATGAATAATATTCTAAAAGGTAGTATAATAACGATGTAGTGAATGATCAATATTCAAAAGGTATAATATAAAAGGAATAAAAGAAGAAAAAAGGATTTTTCGATTTACTAACAGATGAAAAAAAAAAAAAAATTTCTTTTATATGTATAAATAATTATTATCGTTAAACTCCTAACAATGAATATTCCTAATTACCATACTCACAATCTGATGCTTCCCATTTCTATTGCCACAGTCTGCAGCGATTACCAGATTTTTTTTTTCGGAAAAAAAAATTCTCATGAATGGCTCTCTATTCAAAAGTCAAATAAAAAAAAAAAAAAATCAAGAAGAGAGGGAGAAAGAGGCATCGTTAGCGCCATATACGCGAGCTTACTTACAGAAGCTTGAAAACTCGTTGGAAAGTACACGCGCGAACGTTCGTACACTAAAAATAAAAAAAATGAAGAAGAAAAAGAAGAGGAGTAAAGGTGAAAAACCAGGCGGAAAATAAACACGTGAAGAAAAAAAAATGAAAAAAACGAAAAAAGGTCAACAGACGCACTACTACTACTTCTACTACCACTATATGCTTAGCGCGTCTACTTGGTATAAAAAGGAGCCAAAAGCAATGAGGGGGAGTTGGGGGTGTGTATAGCTACTTTACGACGCAACTCTTTTTTCCGGACAGTAGTTGGAAAAAGTGGGAGTGAGACCAAGTTGTGCTTCTTTCCATTTTTATTTTGTTTCTTTTTTTTCTTCTCTCTCTCTCTCTCTTTCTACAAAACGCGCCAGCCCTCGAAATCGCATAATGATCGTAGCACATCCATGCATAAGTGTGTTGAGTGTGTGTGTGTATGTGTGTATGTGTATGTGTGTGATGCACACATCTAAGATAAAAAGAGCGTGTGTGCGTATATAAATGCGCCTCTCCTCTTTTCTCACTCTTTACGTGGTAACGAGCGGAGGTGAAAAGAATAAGGGAGGGAGGGAGGGAGGGGAGGGATAAAAGGTTGAGGAATACTGGCAACTCGTTAAAAAGCACAGTCCGCCTCATTTGCACTCCTTTAGAGAAAGAGAGAGAAAGAGAGAGGTAGGTAGGTGGGTTTGCTGGAACTTTCTTGCCGACCGGCTGCTGCTGCTGCTGTTGCGACGACGCGCTGCCTGGAAAATGTTGCCCAGTAGATGGAAAGTTAAGAGAGGAAAAGGGGGTTTTGTGAAAAAAAAGAAGGCGTGAAATGTGTTAGTTGCTGTGAAAAGCGGGAATGAGTTTATGCGGGCGGCTTCTCCTGCTGATGCTGGTGTTGCTATTACCTTTTGAGCCTGGTATTATAAATTCGATGAAAAGTCTTTTTTAAAAAGGCGTGTTAATCGTTAATTTTTTGTATGATAATATAGATAATTTTTATTTTGTTAGTTTATTTGATGTAAAATAGAGTATTTTTATGATTGCTGTTTATTCAATTTGAATGTGACTAAAAAAATAAGGTTGTTCAATAAATGTTTATAAAATTGCTGAAAAATGAGATTTTTTATTTTTTTAAATAAATAGCAAAGATCAAATTAATGCTTGAATTTGACTTTCTCAATAGTAAAGGAATTTTACGTTTCTGTTCTTCAAAGGATTTAATTTACGAATCGTAATAGAGGAAACGTATGTAAAAGGTGGTCCACTAAAGTTAGTTCAAGCATGTATAAAATAATGATATGTAGAAGTGCGTGAGCACGTCAGAAACAAACTAGCCTCTATTCGCAACAAAGTTAAAAAATTTGTTCTTCTTTTAGAATTTAAAATAGAAAGCCTTTAAGGTTTGAATATTTTTAGTATTAGTTCTTATATTATGTTATGTGTGAAAATTGTAGAAAAAAAATATAATATTTTTCAAAATGAAAGTACACTATTTTTTGTAAATCTGATATAATAGAAATAAGAATCTTAATAGAATAAATAAATATTGCCCTGTCATAAAGTAAAATTTTGATCGATTGTGTTGAATCACGTAACACTTATCTATCATAAATCATGACACAGAAAATCGAAATCAAAGTACTACACATGAAAAAAAAATTTTTCCTTACATTCAAATTTATTAAAAATAATTATTCATAAATGCATTAGTAACGCATAACAAAGTAGGTGTGCGTTAATAACAACCTAAATTTATCTCTGGAATTAATTATTTGAATGTCTTATCAAAATAAAGTTTTGATTAATCAAAAAATTATGTCAAAAAGCAATCGTAAAAATGAAAAAGCACAGCTCCTTTTTAAATTACAGAAAAAAGCTTCTTTGAATTCAAGATTACTGACTTTACGAAAAAAAAAAATACTCGATCGCGTGTCTACTCAGTTAGTAGGTCACAACTAAATAACCATGAACCCGCAGTAAAATCAAAATATCCAAAATTAAGTTAATGAATACTGAAGCACGTCATAATTTAAACATTCTTTATTTAATTTTCTTGTATTTACACCGAAATATACATTAAAATTTTTTTTTAATTTTTTATCAATTGAAAATTTCACTCTTAATTAATGTTTATCTTTATGAAATATAAAACATCATTTAAATGTAATATAATTTTTTTTTCTTTTTGCACTTAATAATAACGAATGAAATGCCATTTTAACAAACAGGATTATTTTTAAATGTAACAATTACCATTAATAATAATATGTACTAGTATAGTGTTATTCATAAAATTATTAAATTTGATATTGATTGTAGCCTGTAATTTAGCAAATAATATGATTTGGTATTTCAATTAATTTGCCTTAAATAAATGCTCTCCATTATTTACTTAAGTTATTAACCCAAATAACTGTGATAATGAAGTGTAAAAATTAAAAAGTTCAAATGATTAAGATAAATAAAAAAATACGATAATATTAATTAATCAAATATTGATAAAAAGAAGTCAATTTAGGATACGGAAATAAGCAATAAAATTTAATACCACTTTATCACATATCCTTTCAATAAAATCTAAAAAAATATTCCACACTTAATACAAAAAGCATGTATCCGTATCAACAAAAATAAAATTGGAAAAAAAACCAATAACATTTAAAGTTACTTAGAAAAATCGTAATCCCTTAGGGCAGGTATATAAAAAAAGCCAAAGTACAAAATAAAACGATCGCTTCTGTCTGCTTTCCCAGTGTCACATCTGCTAATTTCCATTGAGCTTACCATTACACCAAATCGTAGTGATTAACTCTTATCTTTATTTTTCTTCCATTTCATTCTCTTTCAAGTACCTTTTGATACTTTTTCTCTCCTCATCTCTATAATACGCTTGTTTTTTTAATCCTTAACAACAGCGTGATTTTCCGGAAAACGCGACTCTCACTTACATATACGTGCAATGTTCTCGATGAGGTCGTTTGTAATCCGATAGTGGCTAGGCCGATGTAAAAGGTTTAGTATAGCCTAAAGCTTAGAAATTTTAACAGAGACTTTCCTTCAAAAATGGATGAAACTGCATGGTTCTGCTCTTATTTTTTTGCTTCTTTTTACTTGTCTTCCGGCATTTTTCATTCTGGCGTCAAGCTCTGTCACTGTTACCATCTCTAAGCTTTCTTTATTTTATTTTGTTGCGAAGTGCATTTCGACTATGCTGTTCTTTTTACGATCTCGTTGGAGTTTTTTGAAATTTTATGGTACACAGCGTGACGAAGGCGAAATTTCAGTTTTTCTTTTACTACTTAACAGTGTTTCAAAAAAGATTTTTTGAAGAAATGTAAAATAAAATTTTGTTTTATGTTTATGCTATAAATATAAAGAAATAAAGTGATCTACTTAATAATGAATATCAGGTCACCTCAAGTAAAATAATTTACATTACACTTTATGAATAAACTTTTTTATTTTGACGGATAAAAAAAATTAATGATTTTAGTTGGTACACTTAATTAAGAAGTTATTTTTATCTCTCACGTGTACTCAAGTACAGTAAATTTTAAAAGAGGTATATAAAGTAGTTATCGCAAAGGTATATATGTTAAAATACTCGTATAAATTACAAAAAACGTACATTAAACATACACAGGCGTGTAAGTACAACTTCGATAAGAATTTCTTTTTTTTTTTATTTTTGCTATTTAAAATTTAAATTAATCGTATCAGATGCAAAGTCGTAAAGTAAATGCAAAACATTTTAGCATACATACACTTGTACACATATGTATATATATCTAAAGTAAATAATATAAAAATAAGGTCAAACCATTCACAGTTATGTATAGTGTATAGTATAAAACGAAGGAAATAATATATCTGATAGACGTCTGACAGACAAACAAGACATTGAAATAGTTTCTACAAACTATATAACGAGTAAACGCCAAGTTTCAGACTTATTACTTCCTGAATGAATTTGCCACGAGGCGCGTAAAACGTGTCACTCCTTTTACAAGCAAAACATATATTTGATAAGACCAAAAAGTTTATTAATTTAATTTGATAACAAGTTGAAACTTTACTTTCAGTTATGCTCTAACACCTTATAACTGACAAACGTTTATTTAAAAACAGTTACATATTGTAAGACAAGAAATAGTTATTAATACCAATTAAAATTTTAATTAAATAAAACAAAATTACAATTCAACAAAATTGATACCTAATATCTAGAGTAATAAAAATTATTTAAGTGTACTAAATCGTTTTAAAAATTTTACCAACAAATATCATAAAACCCCTAATAAATCTATACACACCTACTATCCATACCACACAATAATTAAACAATACCTCCCTCTTTCTCTCTCTCTCTCTCTCTCTAAAAAAATTTGAACATTATTCACAATTGACGCAACGTGAAAGCTTCATGTTTACCACTAAGCTAACACCCACACCCTTATACCCATACACACACACATATATATATATATATATATATATATTCAGTGTTACATGCGATAGAATGAAATAGAGAATGAAAAACGCGAATCCCAGTAGAGGTTGCATGTATAACGTTAGCTATCCTGTCAAGCTTCGTGACATGACGATCGATTTCCCATGGCCATGCTTACTTGCAAAGTTTTATGTATGTGTATGTGAACGTCGAAATGAAAATGTTCGAATGGCAGTTCGAAATGTCGAAAAAGAGAGTATATAGAGGAGGGAAGCTCGAAAAACGAGATACTCTCTCTCACTCTCTTTTTTTTCTCTCTCTATCTATCTATATCCCAGACGATCGGAGTTTGGAACGTTTGATGAACGGGGCTTGGCGCTGCAATGTCTGGCAAGCCGCGAAATCAACAGTTACTCTCGTTATTGTTCGTTACCTATATATATATATATATATATAGTTGCCTTCTGACCCTATTTTGTACTCTACCCCCTATACTTCTCTTTTTCTACTACTACCCTTGTTTTTCTTTTATCTACGTTGGTGTTGTTGTTTTTTTTTTATTTATTTCTTTTTTTTTTATTTTCTATCTCTCTGAGTTGTCGATGAAAAAGAACGGAGGTTTCTCGTGACCATCAGTATGTCATGTGGCAATTGAGTACGACTGATGGTTATGTGTCTGGATTATTTTGTTTGTTAAAGTTGAGAAAGAAAAATGTAAAAAAAAAACAATTGAGAAAGGTTATTTTTAGGATATAGTTGTGGATAAAAATATGTTGTGTATAAGAATAAAACTAATATTTAGATGAAATTTGTTTTTCTTTTTTTTTGCAATTAGAAAGTAATGATTAATTAAAAGACTTTCACGACATTTACCCCCCCCCCCCCTTATTTCCACAGCCTCTTATTAAGAACGTAAAGCTTTTGATCATCAGAGCCTCACGTCCGGCTTACATTATTAAGCGTAGACTTCAAAAAGACATGCCGCCGTCGATGTATACCTACGCCGGAGATCATATCCGTATCCTTAAGTTCATACTAGTAACATCATCCCCCTTCCTTCTCTCTTTTACCCACTATGCAAACTTATCTATCCAACCTGCTGTCATACTCTTCCTACTTGTTTCCTGTTCTTTGGGTCAAAAACCATCTGTAAAGTCAAAATGACGAGAAACTGGTACGTTGGTTTTACAATGAAAAAGAAACGAGAGGTGGTGGTGAAAAAAAAGGAATCCTCTGAGCTTTATTACTTCCTAGAGGAATAGAAAATGATAGTACTGAAAGAGAGAGAAAAGTAAGCGAGCAAAAGGATGGGATTTGGATGGTGGTAATAAGTGTAAGATAAACAAAATAAGGGGTGCATGAAGAAAAAAATTCTACTGTTTAAAAAAGTTTTACTTTCAGCTGTAGAGGAAAGAGAGGCCTTTGTCAGTGGGATTACGTTTTAATTCGACTTTACAAAAGTTTCTTGGTTGGTTCGGTGGTGAGATTTTTTTTTTTTTACTTCTACGTTCATTTGGTTCACTAGTTAAAGAGCTAAAGTACTTAAGAGAGAGAGAATCAAATGAGTTTTGTAATAATTCTCAGTTTATTAATAGTTATAAAGTCATTTTAATTTTTAAATAAACCTTTTGTGATTTTATTCATTATTAAAAATACAATATTTTTTTTATAAAGCAATTTGTGAAATCTCGTAAAATAACTTATTAATAATTTACTTAAAAATAAGATTTTATAAACAAAAACAAAATATCTAATTTCATACCAATGCCGTAACACTTGTGGTAATCATCACTTCTCTCACAAGAAATTCCTACCTCTACAAACCAGATCATCCATCAGAAAAAAATATAGCATCAGCTTGCATAATCAAGTAAAGTGATCCGAATACGTTGATACTTATGTTCAAATGTAGAGTAGGATACAGTGGTCAGTTAAGATCTCTACTTGATCCTTTAATCGGCCTCTGCAGTGCATAAGCAAACTTGCTTACTGACAGTGGTGAGCCTTCAATTCCATTTTCAAAGCTTTCTCGCTCTGAGAAGATTATGGACTTGTCTGGTCTACGGGATTCCTCTAACACTGTACTATAGGCACCTTAGTTGAGTTTATAAATGTTTTGTGAGGATGAAATATATTGATCGAAGCTTTAATTTTTAATTTATGGTATTGAATCTTATATTTTTTTGTACTTATTTTCACCCTAATTACATAAAAAATAATAAACAAAATAAACAAAATCATTATTATAATTAAAAATCATTCTTTATCAAAATTTCAATTAATTCCAAATCAACATAACTCCTATTATTTCCATTTCAAACTACCCATCATCATCTCTCTTTTCACCCTGCATTACAACATCAAATATCAAAGAAACCTTGAAACATCTCAATATATCCGACAACAAAAATGACTAAGAGTGACATTACATCGTGTCTCTCAAAACCATTTTCAGCATGCAATATCATCTCTATTCCCCCCCCCCTTCATTTCCAAAAAACCTTCGTGATATAACCGTCTTTCTATCTACTCTTTCAACCTTTCCCCCAAACATCACATATCCGCAATATATACCACGGAACAACTTCTTTCCGTGATTCGTATATTTCGCTCAATGTAACGTCGCGTCTGGTATGTGTGTGTGTGTATATCGAAAAGCACAACGCGCAACACTCTCCTTCCCCATAGTAAACTCGCAATACCAATAACTTGTGAAACTCCCTTCCGCGCGCGCGTGTTTATATTTCTCATGTATATATAGGTATACATCCGTTCTCCTTTTCCAGTGTGTGTATGTAGCAAGAAATGAAATGCCTCTACGACACGAAGAGAAACACGTGTGTGTTTCCGTGTTCTACTTCTCTCGTGTAAGAAGAATAAAGCTGTCGTATTGCTGTACTCTTGCTGTTTTTTTTTCTGCTTGTTTATAAAGCTTATTGTCCGCGTTGGAATAGTAGATTTTTTAGGTAGGTGGATATCTAGTGGTCTCATGTGAATTTTGGTGTTTGGTTATGAATCAGTATCTTTGTCTTGTATGTGATATTTTTGAAGATTTTTCCTTTTACTGGTAAAATGTTAAGATTGCTGGAGATTCGATGTTGGAAAATGTGATAATAAAAATTTATTTAAAAATGTAGTCTAATAATGTGACATTTTTATTTTTATATATTTTTTAAAAAAAATCTATTGATGATGATTTTTAATTGAAAAAGAAAAAAATAGGTAAAAAAAACTCATGTCAAAGCTCGTTAAATTCCTCACTTGTTATATATACACGTATGTTCAGTTGTCACGCTTCGTTTAGAAACACTTGTCAAACAAAAAAAAAAAATCATTAGAAGTTTCCCCAACTGAAAAGCAACTATTGTGTTCTACAGTTGTAGAGTCAAGTAAAGTCAATCCCGTTATTTGTCGTCTTGGTTTCTTTTCCTTTCACAGTTAGTTTTGTACACACTTGATGAACAAGTTCAAGTTAAGAATATTTTCTACCTTAAAAAATTATAACTTAATTTTGAAGTTTGAATTTAACTTTAAAATTATAGTTAATAAAAGGCGCTAGGACATGAAAAAAGTAAAAGTTTTAACGCATATGATACATTCACTGTCTTACAATATTTCAAGCTGATTATTTTTTAAGCAGCGCTAGCTCGACTTTACGACTAATGCATTTTTTTTAAACACGATGAAACGTGTTATATATCTAAAGAATTTACCTTTTTTATAACTGAACTGTTTCTTCTTTCTTTTCTCGTCGTATAGAGTATGTAGTATAAACAAAAATAAAAAAACAGTATATAAAAAAGTAATTAGTAACCACGAGTGTATTTGTAGTGAAATAACGCGACTTTGGTGAAAAGCTGCTTTAAGACTACTTTAGGAATGCTTTTTTTGCAATATCGTGCGCAAAAGCAATTTAATTTTTTTATTTTTTTGTTGTCTTTTTTGTAAAAATAGCTGTAGCTTTAGATGCTTCGACCCTGTACTTAACCAAAAATCGCGATTTTGGTGAGAAGCTGCAATGGGACCACTTTGAAGCAACTTTTTAGATTATTTGTATTATTTTAAGACATAATATGCATTGACCCGCATAAAAAATACTTAAATAAAGTGAATCGGGTGAAAATAAAATTTCATTATTCTACTTTATCTATAGTGTAGACGTAGCTGTAGCTTTTAATGTCACGAGCCTTCTACTTAATAGAAATTCGCGATTTTGGTCAAAAGCCGCTCGAAAACTATTATGCGGCTACTTTTAATATTATTTACACTATTTTACAACAAAATATGCTTTAATCTAATAATAAAATGCAAAAATGAAATAAAGCCGATGAGAATAAAATTTTAATATTACACTATATCTATATCGTGGTTATAGCTACAGCCTTAGATACCTCGAGCTTCTACTGACCCTAAAATCGCGATTTTGGTCATAAGCCGCACTAAGACTCTATTGCGGCGACTTTCAATATTATTTGCATCATTTTAAGACAAAATATGCTTTGATCTAATCATAAAGTGCAATAAAGAAGTACTGTCGATGAAAATAAAATTTTAATACTACACTATAACTATATCGTGGGTACAGCTATAGCCTTAAATACCTCGAGCTCCTACTTACCCCAAATTCGCGATTTTGGTCAAAAACCGCTATGAGACTACATTGCGGCGACTTTTAGGATTATTTGCATCATTTTAAAACAGAATATGCTTTGATCTAATTATAAAATACAAAAATAAAGTGAAGCCGAT